>WWET01003204.1:151073-189881 GCA_011038615.1 Limnodynastes dumerilii | reverse complement strand
CAGTGCGGGAGCCGTCATCCACACTGTACAATTACCATGCTTACCCCCACCCACTTTATTGGCCGGAGGGGAAGCACAGCCCATTTCCTTGCAAAGTTCCATCCGATAGTCTTTACTATAGTAACCCTAGCGTAACATCTATAGGACACATGTGCCCTTCAGTGCAGTCAGGTCACGTACGCACCTTGCATGTGTAAGTGACCTATTGTTACTAGGTCTGAATTTGGTCCAAAGTCACAAAAGTTGATTATGAATCTACAATCTGAAATATTTACAACATATAAATATAATTACTGTAGTCTAGCTGTAGGATACTCCAGATGTAACAAAAAGCTTTAGTCTTACAACAAAGGCATAACTCATATAAGATAGAGCTTGTTGAGACCTAAATTTTGATTTTTACATTTCATTATTTGGGTTTATTTATGGTGAAGTAATAAGGTCTTTGCTAGTCTGTAACACACCCATTGTTGTATACACAAATGTATTGCCACTAGCAAAATTCAGAGGTGTGATAATGAGTCAGCAATGCCACTACCCCTGTATTTCACAACTCCCTATTCAGGCTGCTATTAGGTCGCATTTATTGACCTGAAGAACTGACCATTATTTAACACGTGTCTATGTAGCACCATCAGATTACATGGCATTTTACAATTTTAACAATTCTTTCTCATAAGACTGGGTGGTAACAGACAGACTAGGAGGGTAAAATAGTAAAGCAAAACAAAACCAGTAGAACCGGTGCTCCAGCGCTCAGTTCAAGGAATGATCTGCAGAGAGCTGCACTATGCAAAGGTTAAACATACATTCTCCAAAATGTACATACATCAATCCGAACAGTTCTAGTTAGTATGATTCTAACTAATGCTTTGCTGTGCTCATCCTCTGATACAGAACGTATCACAGATAGTTTGTCCATTAAATAAAACAGTACAAAATTTCATTCTCCAATGTCACACAGTCCCCTCATATAATCCTAGAAAACTAGCTAGCATTAATCTAGGGGTAATGTAGACAGGTAGTAAATGAGCTGTGTAACAGTATTGTATGAGTGGTAGATGTACTCTGGTATCTCTATGGTGCGGTCTTTATGCTGAAAGTAAGTTCCTTATAGTACCAATAGCAGTTGTTATGGTGAGAGAGGGAGAGCAGGGGGGAGAGAGGCTAAATAATGTAATACTGTCTGTTAATAGAGAAAAATGAGATGATTGCACTCATAAAAAATCCACTTGGATATCAGCCTGTAGCGTGTTCTTTGCTGGCGAGTTCTGTCTTGTGCTGTCTGCTTTCCGGGTAGCTGCAGTGGAATACGGAGGGGAGAGAGTTTGGGTGGCTGTGTTCCTCCGTCAGGTCATCAAAGGGTTCCCTTCGGTTCTCCCGGCTGGAGGGACGATTCTGCCTGTTGGTACCTTCTTTCTTCCTCCGTGAGGCTGTGTTGCTACCAGCGGCTGACAGGTGTTGAGGAGTGGTCAGCTGGTCTGTGCTGGTGTTCTCCTGCTGTGCAGGGCTGGCTTAGAGCGCGAAGCCAGCACTTCTGTCCTGGGAAAGTGTGTCGATGGTTGTGCATAGGGGAAAAGCCTCTTTAATACTTCTTGGTTGTATAAACTTCTTCTTTAATTACGGTAGAATGAATAAAACAAAATTTCAGAGTGTGCAATGCTTGAAAACCAGCGCGTTTCATCTATAATAAGACTTCAGGGTATTTTGGGGTCAGGTACAGGGAGTATATTTATAGGGAATGGGAGGTGCTTGATTGGATAATCTCTAATGTTTACAATATGATACAATGAAGGTGCAAATATACAGAAATAAAGATAAGAAAGGTATCAAAACAAGATATCATTACCGTCATTTTATAGAATAGCAGTGTAGAGTATTTTATCTATGCAGTAAAACCATGGTGCGGGGATTGTAGGTTGTTTCTGGACAATATACATATATATTTTACCCATGGTGTTTATCTAATCTAAATCTTATGTTGGGAATTGTCATTAATTTATTCGCAATATTTATTAGTCATTGTTCAAGAAATATTTAGATCTTTTACAGGTCTTGCAAGTGGAATTATTAGGCTGGTCTAAAAATTACATGATCCTTTTTTCCTTTTTTGTCATGCAGCTGCTGTTGCATTATCTATAAGAATGCTGCCAACTCAAAATCTGTTTAGACCATTTGGGCTCAGGGTCTTTGAGTTCTAAATCCATCTGCTTTCAGCTTGGTTCAGGATTTTATGTCTCCTTTCCAATTTTTGTTTTTTCAGTCATATGAAACTCTAATTTAGCAAGATTTTGGTTGTGCATTTTTTTTTTACAGTGATTGGAGAGACTGCTTTTCACCATTTTAAGAATTGTCTGATCTGTTCCCGTCCTCGTGTTTTCACTTTTTTTTTGTGGTTCTCCCCAAATATTTCAAATCACATGGACATATGAGATACACCACATTGGTGCTATTGCAAATAGTTTTGCCTTTAATTTTGTTGGAACTGTTTACTCCTTCAAATTTTGTTGTGGATGCTGTACTATTTTTACTGGTGGTTTTGAAGGCTTTACAATGACCACAGTAATAAAACCCTTCTGTGTCACTATTGAGCCAGTTGATGTTTTTTTCCTCAGCTGACTTCTTACTAGCCTACTTTTTAGAGTTGGGTCCCTTCTAAAACAAACTGTTTTTTTGGCAAACAGTTCTTTAAATCATTATCTTCCATAAGAATATGCCAGTGCTTTCTAAATATTTTTTTAAGTTGATTAGCTGAATTGGAGTATTCAGTAATGAATGGTATGTTTACTGTTGATTCTGCCTTTCCTTCTTTCTTTGAATTTTAGAAGTTCTCTTCTGTCAGTTGATTTAACTGCATCTAATGCTTTACTGATTATTTCTTGTTTATATTTCTTTAAATGCTATCTCTAGCTTGTGACTTGTGTTTGAAAATCATCGTTTTTTGTGCAATTTCTTTTAAGCCTTGTAAATTGCTCCTTTTGGAATATTATCTAGCCACACTGATACCCCTTTCACATTACCACCAAAAACCCGGGTTTTTGGTGGTGATGTGAAACCACCACTTCCGGGAGACCCGGGTCAAGACGATGCTGCCTGTTGGTACCTTCTTTCTTCCTCTGTGAGGCTGTGTTGCTACCAGCGGCTGACAGGTGTTGAGGAGTGGTCAGCTGGTCTGTGCTGGTGTTCTCCTGCTGTGCAGGGCTGGCTTAGAGCGTGAAGCCAGCACTTCTGTCCTGGGAAAGTGTGTTGATGTTTGTTTATGGATAGGGGAAAAGCCTCTTTAATACTTCTTGGTTGTATAAACTTTAATTACGGTAGAATGAATAAAACAAAATTTCAGAGTGTCCAATGCTTGAAAACCAGCGCGTTTCATCTATAATAAGACTTCAGGGTATTTTGGGTACAGGAAGTATATTTTATAGGGAATGGGAGGTGCTTGATTGGATCATCTCTAATGTTTACAATATGATGCAATAAAGGTGCAAAAATACAGAAATAAAGAACGGTATCAAAAGATATCATTACCATCATTCAGATGTTACATCATTTTATAGAATAGCAGTGTAGAGTATTTTATCTATGCAGTAAAACCATGGTGCAGGGATTGTAGGTTGTTTCTGGACAATATACATATATATTTTACCTGTGGTGTTTATCTAATATAAATCTTATGTTGGGAATTGTCATTAATTTATTTGTAATATGTTGGGAATTGTCATTAATTTATTCACAATATCTGTTAGTCAATGATCAAGAAATATTTAGAGCTTTTACAGGTCTTGCAAGTGGATGGGAACAATTAGGCTGGTCTAAAAATTACATGATCCTTTTAACTTTGTCATGCAGCTGCTGTTGCATTATCTATTATAAGAATGCTGCCAACTCAAAATCTATGTTTAGACCACTTGGGCTCAGGGTCTTTGAGTTCTAAATCCATCTGCTTTCAGCTTGGTTCAGGATTTTGTCTCCTTTCCAATTTTTGTTTTTTCAGTCACATGAAACTCTAATTTAGCAAGATTTTGGTTGTGCATTTTTTTTTTTAGAATGATTGGAGAGACTGCTTTTCTTCACCTTTAAGACTGTGTCTGATCTGTTCCCGTCCTCGTGTTTTGATTTTTTTTTTTTTTTTTTTTTTTTTTTTCTCATTAAAACTATGAGGCACACAGTTGTCTGTATTATATTTTCATACTTTTGTTATGTTATAATTTATGTAAATTTTGTACTTTTATAACCATGAATCAAAATTAAACATTTGTTACTCCAAATTTCGTTGTGGATTCTGTACTATTTTTACCGGTGGTTTTGAAGGCTTTACAATGACCACAGTAATAAAACCCTTCTGTGTCACTATTGAGCCAGTTGATGTTTTTTCCTCTTTCTCAGCTCATTTTTCACTAGCCTACTTTTTAGAGTTGGGTCCCTTCTAAAAATGAACTGTTTTTTTTGGCAAACAGTTCTTTAAATCCTCATCTTCCATAAGAATATGCCAGTGCTTTCTAAATATTTTTTTTAAGTTGATTAGCTGAATTGGAGTTTTCAGTAATGAATGGTATTTTTACTGTTGATTCTGCCTTTCCTTCTTTCTTTGTATTTTATAAGTTCTCTTCTGTCAGTTGATTTAACTGCATCTAATGCTTTACTGATTATTTCTTGTTTATATTTCTTGTCTTTAAATGCTTTCTCTAGCTCGTGACTTGTGTTTGAAAATCATCAGGTTTTTTTTGTGCAATTTCTTTTAAGCCTTGTAAATTGCCCCTTTTGGAATATTATCTAGCCACACTGAGTTGTGGTTGCTTGCGGCGAGGATGTAACTGATGCATTTAACTACTTTGAAATGCGTTTTTGTATGAATGTTGCCATTCTCAATAAATATCTCCAGGTCTGGGAAGGTTACTTGTTCAGTACTAACAGTGGATGTAAATTCCAGATTGAGATTGTTTATATATCTAAGGAATTCTTTAAGTGATTCTAAACTGCCTTTCCAGATAGGGAAGATCATCAATGTAGCATTTCCATAGGACTAAATTTGCGCCGGTCTCAGGGAAGATGAAATCTTCCTCCCAGGAGCTCATGAATAGGTTCTCGAAATTTGGCGCAAATTTAGTCCCCATCGCTGTGCCGGTTGTCTGTAGATAAAAGGTGTTAAATGAAGAAAAGTTGTGATAAGATGAATTTAATCCCTTCTAAAATTAAATTTGAGTGGTAGGTAAAGTATTGTCTTACTCTAGTAGTCTTTTTACTGCTTCTATTCCTTGGTCATGTTTTATGCAGGTGTAAAGTGACTTTACAATCTGGCTTCTCCTAATTGGTAGCTCCTGATAACAATTTGGTACTTCTAATAGTTGCATTAAGTGCCTTTTGAAGCATTTAAGCATTGAATGATCTTTGCTGTGTTGCAGTGTGTCCTACAAGCTGGCTTCAGTATTTTTCTTAATGGTATGTTCCAGTTTGGTATAAATTCATGATTTTCCTTCATTTTTATCTTTACTATGTGACTGGGTGTGTTGAGGCTGTCTACAACAAAAACACCACAATTCTTAAAGATGTAATTTAAGACTTGGTAAAACAGACATTCCAGGTATTAGATGTACTAAAAATATGTACAGCTAGAAGAAAAATTGTACGGTTTTAAACCTCTAGTGTCATCTTAGATGTTACTATTATAAGCAGATCAATCAAAGGAAGAAAAGATAAATATAATATGTATTACACACTGAATTAGATTAGAAATCAAACTAGAGTTTTAAACAATGTGTAAATTGAAAAGTAAGTTTTATATACATATCTGCCTTGGTTTCTTGTGCAACTAATGTTTTAGATTCCAAAGAGAGTTAGGGCCTCCATATTTTTGCCTTATGGTATGGATTTGGAGAAAGTGTCAGGTTATTGCATTAATCTTCAATATGCATAACTTTTTATTACATATCCCCTATTTTACAAAATTCATTCATCATGAGGTCTTTAATAGTTTTAGATGTTCATTCAGGTTCCATTTGTCTGAATTTCCCAGCCCTATGAGTTCAAGATAATCTACTTGATTTCCACAACGTGTTAACTATCCAATTCCTCACAACCTTTGTTTAATCCTAAATGAGGTGCTGGTTTTTCCAAGGAAAATAAAGATGGAGCTGCACGCAAAGGATTGAAGGATAAGCAGGAGGATCCCATGAGAGAAGCTTACGAAACATGTCCAGGCCCTCGTTTGTCAGCTTCTGCCAGTGATCTGGTGGAGGTCAGCATATCTTGTCCAGGACATGTAGCCATGATACCTATTGCCTGCAACCACAGCTTTTCTCCAGGTGAGGTATCCAGTGGTTGCGAAGTGTAGAAGAAGCCAAGAGCCCATGCTATGAGACATGATGAGATGCTCACTGTGCCTCACCTCACACAACTCTGGGGACATGTATGAAATATGTGAACTTGTAGTCATGTAAAATGTCCTGCCGTCCATGATAAACTGAAGTCACCCAGTTAAATGTGATGGCATTCCCTGTCAGTAAAAAGACATTGTCTGGATGTCCTTGCCTTAAGTTTGTGACCTAGGTCCCTGAAATCATTCTTTATGACACTCTATCTTCCTCAAACTCTGTGGGTGTCAAAATGCACCAAGGCTGCTGGGTTATTCCCAGCCCCTCCAACAATCTGTCCACATGATCCTCAATATGTCAAACCAGAGCACAAGGGTGACAGCTTACTGTCTGGCATGCATGTTCCCAGTAACAGATTGCCTGATCTACCTTCCTAATAATTAAATCAATCCCTTACTGCCACAATCTGCCTAGGTCTCTGAGTAACTTTAGTACCCTCTAATTCGGAGCGACTATTCCAGTGGTTGCTAATAAAAGCAGTCTCGCCCAACCGATTCTGAACCGTTCTCAACAGTATCATAATCCAATCTGGTGAATCTGCTGGAATTGCACAGTTTAGAACTGCCCTGTCTCTTCCACCCTCTGCTACCTCTTGTAACTGTTACCCATCTGCCTACCTCTGCGTCCTGTCTCTTCTTTACCTAGATTAGCTAACGGCTCAATGGTGAGCTGTATACTCTGCCAGGTTTGCGCAACCTGCCTTAGCTCCTTTCCCTGGGCTTCCAAAGAGACAAAGTGCTCACATTTCTCACAGAGAATTGTACTTTGCAACAATTGCTCCAAGTTTACATACAAGATATTTATTCTGCTCCCACACATCTTGATCAGAAGAAAACCGAGGGATAATGGGGCGCACTCATCTCAAGACTTAAGGACAGCAATCCTACAAATAATCCTACAAATTAAAATGGTGATACTTTATTAATTATATAAAAAAATAGTCACTGTCAATATATGAATATTATTTATAGCTGCATAGAACAAAAGTACTTGGCAAACTATGCCCTGTCTGCCCCATTTAAATGCCTCCCCACACTCCCTTCTCTTAACTTCCTTAACTTTTCCTATCTCGCCCCTTCTTACTAATTTCATTGCAAAGGTTCTTAAAACCTACGTAGTTTGCGTAAATATAAGTAGCACGCATGCGTTAACAGTTCTTAAAAGTACGCACGGAAATTTCAGCAACTTAACTGAATCAGGTAACTTATAACTAACTTAACCCCTTTTAACCTACAGTGGACTTGAAAACTACAAACCTAAGCTAGTCCCTTTCTGGTAATAACGTTGCACTTTAAAATAAATAAATAAATATTGCACTTGAAATAAAAATGCGGTTGAAATAGTAAGCTCAATGAAATAGTTTACCAGCTTCTGTTAAATAGAGCTGTAACAAAAATTGCAATCAACCACATTAGATCAAAGAGAAGAAAAGAGAAAATATATATAAAAACCCACACAAATACCAATAATAAACACACAGAAAAATTAAACCTCTTTAATAAGCACTCAGGGGAAAAAAAATCCATGTGTAGTAATCCGTAACCATGCATATAATCTAGAGCCCCTGACAACTACTCTGCACAGCGCTTCACGGCAACCTCTGGAATCCCAACCTGGAAAAGCAGAAATATAAAATATATTGCATGTAATTATTAGCCCGAAAATCAGAGAAATCAACAAATGTTTGATTTAAATCTATATTTTAA
This sequence comes from Limnodynastes dumerilii, assembly GCA_011038615.1. NCBI lineage: Eukaryota > Metazoa > Chordata > Amphibia > Anura > Limnodynastidae > Limnodynastes > Limnodynastes dumerilii. Next base: position 181,807 of record WWET01003204.1, on the reverse strand, counting down.
GAAAGTATTCAGTATAATAATTAAACAATGTGTTTCCCCAGTGCTCAGTCTGTGGTAATATCCCTGACAGCTGCATATAACAGACTGGATGTGCAGCCCTAATTTCACATAAACAAATGAATAAAGTATCAAAGTTAGCAAAGTAACTGCGCTCATCAAACAGATTAAACCAATTGCTTAATGAATGATAGTCCGTTCTTTAACAGGTTGTTCTATTGCAAGATAGTTCCAATATCCAATTGTATGCATCAATTGATCCTCTCTAAATGTCTCTTAAGCCTTGCAATAAATACAATGGTTTGGAACAATGCAGTGTAGAGATGAAATGCCAAGTGGTATATCAACAAATGGTTATCTCACCACCTCGCTGGTTTCTGTCCCATGTTGTTTTTTTGTGTGCTGTTCCAGAGTATTATCTAGCCGTATTTATGCTGTATCAGTCAGCAAGTGTTCACGGCGCTTGCTGTTCCCCCCTCAGAATTGATTGCAGGCAGCTTTGCTCCTACTTTCCCGTAGGTGAGAGTAGAGGTGCAGATGTTTTTTTTTCCTTCCCTGTTTCACATCATGGTGGGATCCTTCGCCTCTGGTCTGGACTCTTAGATGGGGTGGAAATCTGGTGTAATAAGTCATGCAATGGATAGAAGTTAGAAAGAAGTGCCAAATCTTGTGCAAATAACATCAAATCACACTTTAATGGTTAAAAAGTTATTACAGTATACTCACAATATTTTTGACATTATTTCAAATGCCAAATATTGCTTATGTTAAAGCATATGCTCTACAGCCATAGATACTGCATAGTAGTCAGAAATGGTTTCAAGTTGGTGTCACCAACGTGTTTCGTCTGGGTTCAGACTTCCTCAGGGTGTAATGAAGATAAATTATGGAGGTGTGTGTATATATAGCTAGTGGCCGGTTCTATTATTATTGGATGTTTTTCAAAGTGTGTTGTGTTGGCGATTTAGAATATGTATGCATATTTAGACTGTTTATTTTTATTTTTTTAATTTGACAAATGGAATGAAAAAAATTATGTAAGTATTTACAATGTTTTCTTTATCTTCCTTTACTATTTACATTGTCAAAGGGGTTGTGTCTTAATAAGCGGTGTTCCTATTAGAGAGGTTGGGAAAAAATAATTTTAGAGGAATGCAGACAGTTCAAAATCTGAGTCCTTTTGGACTTCGTGTTTTTAGGTTATAAATCCATCTGCTTTCTGCTCTATATGGAGTTCTATTCCTTCCTCTCCAACTTCTCTTGACTTTATTCAATTGCATGAAAGTTTAGATTCTCTGGATTCTGATTGTGTGCTTTCCTAAAATGGTTTGAAAGGCTGTATTTTAAGGATATTGTGGATATGCCCCTGTGTTCTTTCATTTTCTTGACCTCCCCACATAACTGAGCCTGCAGGGACATGTAATTAAATTATATTAGTGCTGTTACTTGTCGTTTTTCCTTTTTGTATAGAAACAGTCAATCCCTTAAAAAAAATTTTTGTGGGTATTGTACTTTGTGTTTTGCATGCCTTGCATTGGTTGCAGTGGTAAAAGCCTTCTGAGTCTTTAACCAGCTTATTTAATCACCCTCCCTTTAAATGTGCTTGTTACCAGTTTTTTATTCAAATTTGGGGATGACTTGTGGTTTGTTAGGCATTAAATCTTTTAAATCATCACCTTTTGCAAGTATATGCCAATGTTTCCCTAGAATTATTTTTATTTGATTGGCTGAGTTGGAATATTCTGTGATAGGTGTTTTTCGGTTTGGTCCCACCTCCCTTTTCTCTTTATATTTTATAAGTTCCTTCCTGTCTCTCTTTCACTGTATATAATGCTTTTTCAGTTTTTCTTTTTTTTTATATTTTATTGAAAAGCATTTCTCAATTTGTGTTGTATCAAAAAGTCCTAATCTTTTGTGTGGTTTCTTTTTTAGTCTAGTGAATTGGCCTTTAGGGATATTTCCTAGCCATAAAGGATTTTGATTGCTCATAGCAAGGATGTAGCTATTAGTCTACATCCTTGAAGTGTCTTTGTGTGGATTTCTTTTTCAATGAAAACCTCTAAATCTAGGAAAGTAACTTGTTGATTGCTATTAGTGGATGTAATCTCTAAATTTAGATAATTTTATATTTGTGAATGAGGAATTTCTCAAGTGACTTCAAATCACCTTTCCAGATGAAGAAAATATAATCGATGAATCTTTTCCAGTGGACTAAATTTCTGCCAAATTCCGCACTTGAGAAGATGGAGTCGTCCTCACAAGAGCTCATGAATAGATTTGCGTAACTTGGTGCAAATTTAGTCCCCATGACCGTGCCCTGTCTCTAGGTAAAAGGTGTCCTTAAACCAGAAGTTGTGTCAGAATGAATGTGATTTCGTCTAGGATATGGGAAAAGGTGAGGGAAAGGTGCCATCTCTCTCCAATAGTTTTTAAGCCCCTTTCTGCTCTGATCATGATGATGCACATGTATAACGATTTAATGTCGTGTCACCATTATGAAATCTTTCTGCCATTTGATCTCCTTTAATAGTTGCAGAATGTGGGTGGTGTCTTTTAGATAAGATTTTTGTCCTTGTACTGTTGTTTGGAGAAACTGGTCTATATATTCTGATAGATTACTTTTCAGCGAATCTATGATCAAAATGGGTCTTCCAGGGGTATTCTTCCTATCTTTGTGGAGTTTTGGTAGATAGTAAAAAGTGGGTATTTTAGGAAATTTGTCAAGGAAATATAGTTCTTTATGGTTTATGATCATCTCCTTCCCATGTATCAGGAGGGTTTCAAACACTTTTTTTCTTTTATGCTTTTTCTTTTGATGTCCGTTCTTTTTTTCAGAACCATTTTTTCTATTTCACTTTCTATCCATTTCTGGAAGGCTGAGATTGTCCCCTTTTACATGTGTGGGGTAAAATATTGATTTGGGTTTTAGTTCTGTATGTGTGAATTCCTCCTTTATCTATGCATTCTTGTCATTCTTTCTTTATTTCCATATACCATTCTATTCTTTACAAATAGAAGGGTATAGGGAACTTCATAACATGCCATTAGATACCCTCCCTGTCTATACACACATGACATAAAAATATTATCTTCCAAACTACTGCTCATAGTGTACCTGTTAAATGTATTCATAATACATTAGTGTTATGTAATGTTGGGGTGTCTCCACCTGTTACCGTTCTGTCAATAACAGAAATTTCTCAGAATAAAATGTCTCATAAGTGGGTTTAATGAGAATATAAATTTCTCCTATACAGTTATTACATAGTAACTGGTTTATTTGTGTATGTATGATTTTGTAGTAGTCATTTATTCTGTTTTTGATATTTAATGTTCATTTTTATAATAATTTCAGAAGATTGGGTCCGCACAATACTTTTTATATATCTTTAGAAATTACTTTAAATCAGTTTTGTGATGCTTTGTTTCCCACCAGGTCATCTATTCCTCTTAATGGATGTAATATATATATTTTACCAGTGAAGAGGCTCACTGTCTCTACATTGTCCTGGTTTTAGACATAATTACTGGACTTTACATGTAGAGGTGAAAACATTATTTACATTTGATCATTTAATCAGGTTCTAATTTGTGCAGAATTATATTTTTACACAAGCAAATCTTTTGTAAATTTATTTCATATGCTACAATATGTGAGGCCTTTGTACTTTAAAAAATATATAACATTTGCTTCATGCATGCTCCCCTTCTGAAACTGTAATTAAAATAATGCAAAAGATTCATAGTTTTAAGTCTACTACCTTTAGAAGGTCTTCCAGTTTCAGCCTGTAAGCTTTAATATGGGAGTCAAATAGGACCGGGGGTGAATTCTGATTTAATTGTTTTGAAGACCGCTTTAAAATGAGTAGTCAGATTACTTTTGTGGTTTCAACAATTTAAATGTTTTCTTCACTGGTTTGTTGAAAATTTTTTAAAGTATTTATCTATATATTAATTTTTTTTTATTTTTTTTGCACAAGTTAATCATTGTATATTAATTTATTTCATAGGCTACAATTTGATGCCTTTGTACTTTTTAAAAAATATAAAACTTGCTACATACATGCTCTCCTTCTGCAACTAATTAAAATAATGCAAAAGATAGTTCTACCTTCAAAAGGTTTTCCCATTTCAGCCTGTAAGCTTTAATTTGGGGAGTCAAATGGGACCAGGTGGGAATTCTCATTATATTATTTTGAAGACCGCTTTAAGATGAGCAAAGTAACAGTAAAGTCATCTGAATACTTTTGTCATTGGTTTCAACAATTTAAAGGTTTTCTTCAATTATTTGTTAATTTAGAAGTATTTAAAACAAATGTATGTGGTTCATGAGCTATATTTGTGTTTCAATCTTATGAAATCCAATATTTATAAAGGTAACCATTTCTTTTGCACTTTTCCATAGCATGTATATCACCCTCCCTTTCTTGTCTGCCTATTAGGTTGCATTATTTAAACTCTGCAGGGATAACCAAATTAGTAACCATTTTGTCTTAGAGTAAATTCTAGCCTTTTGTTTTCATAGTTTATTTTGTAGTTTTGTCTTCTAAAAAATTCTACTTGTTAATCAGATGGCTTCCATAAGAACAACCCTGAAAGTCAGAATAACAAACCGTTTGGTGGGATCTCTGTCGTAGTCCGTGTAGAGTATTGTAGATAAAATGTAAATGACTTGCCATTGAGAAACCACAAAATTCAGGACAAATTTCGCTTTGTTTTCAGTTATCTGCAGTATAAACTTAACAATGTTACAATCCCGATTTTTAACATATTGAACATAGGCGGCGGCCAAATAAGGAATCTAGTAAGTAATGAAGGACACAAGGGTGACCTGTGAGTAATACCAAAATCAACAGTGTTGGATAATATCTGACTGTAGGTTCATATTTACAACATATATATGAAATATAATACAATACTCTAGTCTAGGTATAGAACATGTTCTTCCAGCTTGTTATAACAGACATAGCTCATAGATGGTAGAACTTGTTGGGACAAACTTTTCACATTTTCTAGTTTTAAAATGATTGTGCTTAGCTTTCACAATCTCCACTTTAGATGCCAGATTAAGACTGGTGTTGTCAGTCCAAGTTATTGCAGAGTTGGTGGAAATGGAAACCAATTCCTCTGAGGAATAATTTACAATGATGTAATCCACATCACATCCATCCACTATATGTGTTCCCCTTCTTATAATATAAGAAGAAACGATTATCGTTCACACTATGCATGGTGAGCGAATTGACCTAGTGCAAATGTATCTATCTACACTGCTTTGTGACATCTAAGCAAAAAGATCTGGAGAATGTGTGAAAGCCGTTCATAAACTGCATTGCCTGTAGGAATTAAGCAACTTTGGTACTCTATCTGTTAACACTAATTAGCATTGGTATTAATCCATATACTACATTGGCAAGCTTCTTAACAATTGTGACTTTGTTCCCATACATGATAGCCAGTTGATGCTATACAAGAGCCTTACTAATATACTGAAGTATTATTGGAGCTCCATTGCAGTCAGCAATAGTATATTAGAGCCGTCTGATCAACAGCTCTGACTATATTGGGGTTTGCGGGATTTTATACCAGTGTTCTTTATTGATATTTTTATTTTTATATTTCTTTACTTCCTATTATAATATATATAATCTAAATAAAATTTAGTATCCTGAAGCACTACCTAATTTTCTCTATTTTTCTTATATAGGGGTTTTGTCCCTCCCCTGAAGCTGCTGCAGTACTTATTTTATTTGGAATATAGGTGTATGATATTTATTCTGCACCCTTTGGTTATTAGCACTCCTTTTGTCTTTTGCCCCTCCCCTTTTAGGTATAATAAAATTGGCTTGGTAGTCACTCATATCAGTTTCTTCATTTTCAACCTCCACCTCAATGATTGGTTCAGGAACCTTTTAAATCTCCCACTGAAACTCAAGGTAATCCAGTACAACACCTACTGGGTTTCTTACAGGCTCCTTGGCAATAAGAATTTGAAACAATTCCTGGGCCTTTCAGCTAAAATAGACTCTGAAACACTTTACCAGATGAGGAACTCCTGGAGTAATGGATTTTCATCCACAGCTCTCTTCCAAGGATATGATCCAGTAAATGCCACATAGAGAAGAATACCTAAAGCCCACACATCAACACTGGGATCCAAAACAATAGTATATTTTGATTTAATTTGAGTTCTGTTGCATGCAGTAGGATTGGGGACATGGCTGGAACATGGGGACATGCAACTTGAGTTAGTCCAAAGTCACTGAGTTTAATACAGTGACATTCTCTATCCAATAGCAGGATGCTATCTGGTTTCAAGTCCCTGTGCACCACAGCACCGCACGTCGCTTCACTGTCTCTTCTGGAATTCCAACCAAAAAGTAGTATACATAACTTTAGGAACTCTAATTTAAATGCATGGTTTAGAACAAGAGATGTTGACCTTTTTGTAATATATAACGTAATGTTAAATATCCTAGGGTTTAAACAGGTTAAAATGTTTATAGGAATTTTCAGTGCCTCAAATTGATATTTAAACTAAAATGATTATAATATCTGTAAAGAAATATTAAAGCACAGTTAATTTAATATATAACAAAGTATTTTAATATATTTTACTTTACACTCACATTGAATGAGAACATGGAGTGATCCAGTTGATGCCTGCTCCTGTCATTGTAAAGTATTGCTTAGACTCACAGAAGGTGGATTGTGTGGCAATAATACATTCATAGCTGGAGAGGAAGATGGACACACAGAGCTCATGGAAGAAAGCTTTCTCTCGTTTGTTTCTTCCTCGCTAGTTTCAAGGCCATGTTTTTTTTTCTATAGAGAGAAAATTATTGAAAATTGTTAAACAGAACATGTAATATATTGTGTCTACGTTTAATTTTACTCCTTTAAAAGAAGGTCACTCGGTAGCAAAATCTTGGTCTGGTACGTACATGTTTTTGGGGCCCCTATCCCTTCCCAGTAGATACAGATTTATTACCATACAAAGAAAAAGTATACTATGCCTAAATTACAGATGTTAAGTAAATAACTATGAATATTTTATATGTAGAAAAAACTTTTTATTTTATGGGCTTAGGATCTCATAGAACTGTGCATAACATTCACTACTTCATTGTACTTTATCACAAAAAACATATCTTGTGCTGGTAAGTTCTGCAAATTCCATCTTAAAATATTTGACATCTATTAAATAATAATGGTAATGTCAATTCTCTTGATTTACAACCCATCGTTTTGGAAAACGGTTGCTCTCATATGCTTTTTTTTTTTCATAATGGTGTGTTTACTACTATTAGGCTCCCTTTCTGCAACTGTAGTGAAAATACATATTAGACTATGAATCTTCTGCACCATTACCTCCAACAAATCTTCCGGTTTTAACCTGTAAAATTGGGAATTCAAATGGGACAAGGGATGGATTCTTGAGGCCTTGTTTTGAAAACAGAACAAAGTAACAGGTCATCTGGATACGCTTCTAACAGTGGTTTCCACAATAAGTGTTGTCTTCACTGATGTGTTGAAACTTTTAGGAGTCGCCCATGTGCTGACATTCATATTTTGTTTTGATATTATGAAATCCAATATTAAAGTAACTCACACTTTTTTTTTCTTGGCATGTTAATCACAATCACCTTGTCTGCCTATTTGAACTCTGCAGGGATAACCATGGTATTAGTAACTACTTTGGCTTTAGAGAACATATGGTTCTGTGGTTTTAATGTGTATTTTGATTAATAAAAAATTTCTTAAAACCTTAACCAGATGGCACCCATAAAAACAATAAGAATAACCCACAACATAGTTACAGTACTCAGGGTGATTTTCAGTTTAGTCTGTGTGCAGAGTATATAAATTGGGACAGTTTCCCATCCATTTCTTTCAGCTTAACGCCAAATTTCAGTGAGTTTATGGTTAGCAGTATAACAGTAACAATATTAATGCTACCATCATGGGGATGGATCCAGACTTGAGTAATTGAAATTAGTTACTCCTGGACTAAACCATGTTGATTTCAGGGGGAGTCCAGTTAATTGTATGATTTGCATGCAGGGATATATCTTAGAGTATATAAATTGGGACAGTTTCCCACCCATTTCTTTCAGCTTAACGCCAAATTTCAGTGAGTTTATGGTTAGCAGTATAACAGTAACAATATTAATGCTACCCTCATGGGACTGGATCCAGACTTAAGTGATTGAAATGAGTTACTCCTGGACTAAACCATGTTGATTTCAGGGGGAGTCCAGTTAATTGTAATCTTTGCATGCAGAGATATAGCTTTGAATTACTTACTGCACACAGATACTGACCAGCTTTACTATCTCACTGTTATTTAGACTTGGGATACAAAAACATCACCTAGACGTGGGATACAAAAACATCACCTCAACTCTAATACTGTTTGCAACAGATGAAATATGACTCCCCCCACCCCCCACCCCCCTTGCAATCAACATGGTTTAGCCCAGGAGTAACTAATTTAAAACAATGAAGTCTGGATCCAGCCCATGGTCTTTAACAGATCTAACATGGACAAGACCCAAATAAGGGATATTTTAAATAATAAAGACCACATGGGTATCCTGAGGAGAGTAATACCAAAGGAAAAGTATTAGAATTTCTGGCTGCAGGTTCATATTTACAGCATATAAATATAGTAAAATACTCTAGTCTAGGTATAATACATCTGTTGCTCTCCAGGGGTTAAGGCTAAAACTTACAGCTTGTTACAACATAGGGGGTAGCTCATAGATGGTAGAGCTTATTAGGACTTAACGTTTGGTTGATATTTGTTTTTAAGCAAACTTACTATTGATTTGTTTTAAGAAATGACCAAATTTGGTACTACATACTGATACCACAACTTTAATATTGATATCATCGTTATTGCAATTTTGCTAGGTATTATTGACAAATAACCTATAGACATAGTGTACAGAATATTAGAGTGCAGAAAGGTGTTAGGATCATTTTTTTTTGGGATATATCTTATCAAGGAGAAGTAGAAACCCTATTTCCTTCCATCCTGCAGCTCACTTAGCACTGGTTCTCTCCTTACATCAACACTTATTAGTTATTGAAGGTGTGATACAAGTTAAAGTCATGGGGAGAATGTGATGTGCGCCAATGACTTTCTGCTTTGTGGGATTGTTTTCTAAGGACTTGTGTGTCCTTAGTGAGCCATTGCTGATTAAGTTGTTGTGGTACATGAGGGGTAGCCGGAGTCAATTCATGAAGGGCAGTTGCTAGGCTCTCGTTAAGGTGAGATATGGCCATACGAAGAGAGAAAATTAGAAACTGAAGAAAAGTTGCACAGATTGAGAAAGCTGATTAATATTAATGCTATTAAGATTGGTCTTGTATAATTAGACTGCAAAGGATTAGAGCTGGTGATAATGATGACTGTCTGATCTTACCAACACTCCTTAACCTCTCTCAAAGACTGAGAATAGTTTAAAGGAGACAAGATCAATGCAATTGCCATCCTTATGAGAAGAATCACTCCACTGGGAGAGGCCATGAGATGAGGTTAGAGAAAAGCTTAAAGGAATCGGATGAAGGATTGTTAATGGGGATGTTAAACCTAAAAATGGTAGGTATGTCAATCCCCTTCAGTCTCCAGGCCTGGAGGCATAAGTAAAGTGGAGTGCAGCAGTTGAAGTGTCTGATATATGTTTAAGTTAATCCAAGAAGGTTGAGGTTGTTCGAAAGGAAGAGGTTATAAATAGAGGTTAGTTTGCTGCAGACAGAACGTGTATTCCATAGGATACATTATAGGGATTTTGGGAGTGATGGAAGACTGGATGTTTTTGAGGTTGTCTGGGTTTCTATATTGTGTTGAATGTAAGGGATTTGTATAAGAATGGTGAGGAGGTCCTGGATTTGGAGATATGTCGCCAGCTAACAGGAGGAGAGCTATATAACATTGTGTGATCTAGGGGATATGTTATTGCGGTGAGTTTTTGTGGAAATTGGAGATAAACGTTCAATGTAGCAAAAATTCTTGTGTGTTAGTGTAATATTGCGGCAATATAAATTGAGGGATGTGAAAGTGGGGGAGTAAAGGATGTTCTAAAGTGAACAGAAATGCTGTGTAAAGATAGGAAAAACTAAGGGATGGTAAACACTGTTTGTTGTAAATGGTAAATTATATTGGCATCAGAATTGTGGTCCAAGATTTGTTGATCAAAAAGCAGTCTCTAAGCATCAAGCAGAGGCTTATTTAAAGATGTCTATCTGTTATGTATAGGATCTAAATATGATGCCTGTATCTGCTATGCATAGGAACTTTTAAACAGCAAACGGAAGCTTATTACCTGTGAATAGAAGAAAAGAGCTGATATGAGTTTTCATTGATAATGCCAATATGGAACGCCTATGTAACTCTGATTTTTAAGCACACTTAAACTAATGCACTTTAATTATATACACTAATAGCAGCTGAAGGACTTGAGCAACCTATCACTATACTAACTTAATATATCATTTTAAATATAACAAATGACTTAATTTTATGCCTTGATTTTGTTTTTAACTCTACTATCAAATTTTAAAACAATACCACTAAAGAATCATTTTACTGAGGAGTTAAGAAAGGATAAATGGAAGTGTAGGTGTTGCCCATAGTAGTAAAGCAATTTTTTTAAATCTCTTACATATTGAATTTTATGGCCAGGGTGAATATGAACCAAAATGCATCGTACCCTCATTATTTGCGGTGTGAAAAATGTTTTGAGGGGTAATTTTATGTGCACCTCATAGTGGTGCACATAAAAATAGTCTGCCATAATAGATGGGGAAAAAGCGCACCGTGAACTTATTCCAGTCTATCGCGGTTAACAAAAGTAACTGAATAATTGAATCGGGCCCTTATGCCTTATGACATGAAATTTGTCTCCGTTTATTTGTTGTGTCTTATACACATTCTATTTTATATTGATATATAAAGTAGAAATGTATATAATGGTTATAGGTATGGTTTTAAGTGTGTATTACTTTCTCTACACGATTAATATTTACTAGAGGTATAATTTTTTGTTTTATTTACATAGTACATGATGTCATAGTGCCCATTCACAGGTTTCTGGCCTGGATACTTACGTAGCTGAAGCTGGCGATGAGATTTTTAGAGAGCTACAGAAAGTAACATGTTTATTCCAGTGAATGAGAGACTGATGATCACATGTCAAAGTGAGAGAGATGCCACATCCAGCATAGTGAGAGAACGATAGTTATGGAAATTGTCATTTAGTAGATCGTGTGTCTGAGAGTGAGATCTACATGTCCTTAGTGAGCCATTGCTGATTAAGTTGTTGTGGTACATGAGGGGTAGCCGGAGTCAATTCATGAAGGGCAGTTGCTAGGCTCTCGTTAAGGTGAGATATGGCCATACGAAGAGAGAAAATTAGAAACTAGAGAAAAGTTGTTGCACAGATTGAGAAAGCTGATTAATATTAATGCTATTAAGATTTCTACGGGTGTGAGAAGGTCTTGTATAATTAGACTGCAAAGGATTAGAGCTGGTGATAATGATGACTGTCTGAGAGAGGTTGAGGAGTGTTGGTAAGATCAAAGACTGAGAATAGTTTAAAGGATACAAGATCAATGCAATTGCCATCCTTATGAGAAGAATCACTCCACTGGGAGATGCCATGAGATGAGCTTAGAGAAAAGCTTAAAGGAATCAGATGAAGGATTGTTAATGGGGATGTTAAACCTAGAAAAATGGTAGGTATGTCAGAGGATAAGAAGTGAGTGAGCTAAGCAGAGAAGTGTTTAAATTGTGGGCATGAGTTGGGTGGCTGAAAGCTCAAAGCCACACCCAGAGAGAAGGGTTTGAAAATGCGAATTGTATGTATTTAAAAGGATTTGAAAGTAAGTGAAGGGACATTGGATAGAACTGTGAATGTGCATTCAATCTGGGGAAAGTAGTCCAGCCCCAAATCCCCTTCCGTCGCCAGGCCTGGAGGCATAAGTAAAGTGGAGTGCAGCAGTTGAAATGTCTGAGATATGTTTAAGTTAATGCAAGAAGGTTGAGGTTCAACAGGAAGAGGTCATAAATAGAGGTTAGTGTGTTACAGACATAACGTGTATTCCATAGGACACGTTTTAGGGATTTTGGGAGTGATGGGAGACAGGGGATGTTTTTGAGGTTGTCTGGGTTTCTATATTGTGTTGAATGTAAGGGATTTGTGTAAGAATGTTGAGGAGGTCCTGGATTTGGAGATGTCACCAGCTAACAGGAGGAGAGGTATAGAACATTGTGTGATCTAGGGGATATGTTATTGTGGTGAGTTTTTGTGGAAATTGGAGACAAACATTCAATGTAGGAAAAGTTCTTGTGTGTTAGTGGAGTGTAATGTTGCAGCAATATAAATTGAGGGATGTGAAAGTAGGGGAGTAAAGGATGTTCTGATGTGAACAGAAATGCTGTGTAAGGATAGGGAAAACTAAAGGATGGTAAACACTGTTGGTTGTCAAATTGTAGTTGGAAATTAAGAAATGCTTGTGGGCTGTCATTGTGTTGCTTTAGAGGAAAGAATTGCAGATTGAAAGGAGGAAAATTCAGCCATTATTATAAAGCATGGTTGTAAATGGTAAATTATATTGGCATCAGAATTATGTGGTTCTTGATTTGTTGATCAAAAAGCAGTCTCTATAAGCATCAAACAGAGGCTTATCTAAATAGGATGCCTGTATCTGCTATGCATAGGAACTTTTAAACCGCAAACAGAAGCTTATTACCTGTGAATAGAAGAAGATAAAAGCTGATATCAGTTTTCATTGATAATGCCAATATGGAACACCGATGTAACTCTGAATTCTAAGCGCACTTAAACTAATGCACTTTAATTATATACACTAATAGCCGCTAAAGGACTTGAGCAGCCTATCACTATACTAACTTAATATATCATTTAAAATATAACAAATGACTTAATTTTATGCCTTGATTTTGTTTTTAACTGTACTATCAAAGGTGTTGCCCATAGTAGTAAATCAATGTTTTGTTTTGTTTTTTAAATCCCTTACATATTGAATATGAACCAAAATGCATCGTACCCTCGTTATTTGCGGTGCAAAGATAAATGTGAAAAATGTTTTGGGGGGTAACTTTATGTGCACCTCATAGTGGTGCACATAAATAGTCTACCATAATAGACGGGAAAAAGCGCACCGTGAACTTATTCCCATCTATTGCGGTTAACAAACGTAATTGAATCGGGCCCTTAGTGCCTTATGACATGAAATTTGTCTGTGTATTTGTTGTGTATTATACACATTCTATTTTATATTGATATACTGTAATGCAGTAGAAATGTATATAATGGTTTTAAGTGTGTATTACTTTCTCTACATGATTAATGTTTACTAGAGGTATACTTTTTTGTTTTATTTACATAGTACATGATGTCATAGTGCCCATTCACAGGTTTCTGGCCTGGATACTTGCGTAGCTGAAGCTGGCAATGAAACCTATAGAGAGGTACAGAAAGTAACATGTTTGTTCCAGTAAATGAGAGACTGCTTAATCACATGTCAAAGTGAGAGAGATGCCACATCCAGCATAGAGAGAGAACAATAGTTATGGAAATTTGTCATTTAGTAGATCGTGTGTCTGAGAGTGAGATCTACAGGGAGCCATAGACATTGTAAATCTGTGATTCCCGGGCAATGCTCTGCTACAAAAGAGGATATCTGTTTTTGCAGAAATATACAAAGACCATTCAGGATTTTGGGACATTTTAAAAATTCATAAAATACAATTCAACGGATGGTAAATTTCTAATTCATTTTATTGATAAATGTTATAGATTTGTGTTGTCCTATATCATGAAGAGAGTATAGTAGAAGAGTATAGTGTAGTTTACGCAAGAAAAATTCATATTTCAAAAGTGCAGCCTAGGGGATATGTTTTCCATGTACTGGTATTAAGTTATTCACAGAAAAAGTAGACTGGGCAGTGTTGGATAGGAGATGTAATACAATTGTAGAGCAATGCTGTTTTCTGATATCTTTATGTTCTATATGTTTTTAATTATGTAACAGCTAGAAACTGTAATTTTCATTTACCTTCTGTAATTTCAGCAATATGATTTATCTTTATCTAAATAACAAATATGGTTGGGCCTTCCTATCTGTTGTCAATGTTGTCTGAGCCATCCCAAGCTTTAAATGAGTCATTAGGGCTGTTCTTGTGATCTGGGTTGTTGGGCATCCATGAATTCTGGTTGTGTAGATGATATCATTTTATAATATGTGGGATCAGGAACCAAGCAGTGACTATCACTACTCTAATAATTTGGTAACATGCTATAATCCTCATCTGCCAATAAATATAGAATTCAAATTTTGCTAATCAAATTAGCCTTTAATAAATCATGTTCAAAGAAATAGTTCTGAGTGAATGAATGAGTCAAATATAAAGAGAATACTACACAAGAATACTTCTAAAATATTGAAAAATGTAATGCATATAGAAAACCTCCATTCCACATCCTATACAATATGTAAAATCTCCTCTTCAGATCCTAGATTAATACTGGTGGTGTCTGTCCAAAGCATTTCAGAGGTGGTGGTAATGGAAACTGATTCATCTAAGGAATAACTCATAATTATGCATGGCCTTCCACTGTGATATATTCCTCTTCTGACTCTAATGATATTGGACTAGTAGTAACTCGTCAAGTTTCTTCTTCAACCTCTCATTATATCCCTTGTTCTGTGCAGAGGCCTGGAAAACATGAACTGTTAGTGGTCTCTGAGGACCAGGGTTGGGAAACACTGCTCCAACCCAGTATTTGGCTCAGGAGTCTCTTCAACCTCCCACTAAAGCCCACACCTCAACACTGGGATCCAAGACAATAGATTCTTTTGGTTTCATTTGAATATGAATTCTGGTGTCATGTACGGTATAATTGGCGACATTGCTGGAACAAGGGTAGTCTACAGTCACTGAGTTTAATGCAGTGGCATTCTCTATCCATTAGCAGGACGTTATCTGGTTTTAAGTCTCTGTACACCAATGTTTTACTGTGCATGTATTGTAGAACTCTGGTCAACTGCACTGCACACTGCTTCACCTTGTCTTCTGGAATTCCAACCTGAAAAAGTAATATACATAATGTTTAGGTATTGTTTTAAAACATACAATTTAAAAAGTATATGTTTAAATAACCTAATGTAGTTTTAAATGTTAAAATATTGGGTTTCCTTGGGTTAAATAGACTTTTTTAAAAGTTTGTTTTTTTTAATGTTTAGAATATAACTCAGCCTCGAGTTGATATTTAAATTAAAATTATTGTATTGTATAGAAATTAACATTAAAGCACAGTGCTTTCTTTTTAATAGGATACCATGCATTCCACTGAAAAAAGTTGTTTTACTATATTTTACTTATATCACATTTACTGAGGGAATGGAGGGTATTTAGCTGGTGCTAGCTCCTGTGTCATCATAAAATAGTCCAGATACTCACAAAGTGGATTGTGTGGCAATAATAATCTCAGCTTGAGAGTAGCATAGACAGAGCTCAGCGAAGAAAGCTGTTACTCACGGTTTGGTTCTTCCTCACTAGTTTCAGGCCCACGTATTTTCCTAATGAAAAAAATATATAAAATGGTTAAGAAAATAAGCATGGAATATATTGTCTTGTTTAATAAAACAATGTTAACAGTTGTCAATTACATTGTTTCCATAAATTAGATTTTGCTATTCCACATGTTAAGTTCAAGATGACTCGAAGATATACTTTTTTTTTGTCTATTATGTTTCAAATGTAATTGTTTTGCCCTATAACCTTTTGCGATAGCCTTTAATGTATGACCATTGGTTTACCTGTTGGCTTCTGTTAAGCTATTACTACTTGACCATAACTTTCTTAACAAAGATACTTCACTAGTTCAAAATCATCCTCCATTATATTCTGGATCTCAACCTCCTGAGTGGCTTCCATTTTTGGGAACTGTAAGGGAGATTACACCAGATTTAGAAACACAAGATATACCATTTATGAGAAAATGCTTTGTAACTTAACTTATGAGTGGTACAAGAGTAAACATTTAAATTTTCATTTTAACCTAATATCTGAGACTCCAAATCATCTAAATAAAAGGAAACTTAAAATAAAACCTCTAAATTGTAAACCTCATATCTAGGAAATGTGTGTTATCAATAACGTATGAAATGTAAAGTATGCGCTTAGCAGTTGTAAAGTGAAGATGGGTGTTTGGAGATGCTTCTCCTGTAAGTCAAAAAGCAGGTAACAAGCAGGTTAAAAGAAACAAGTTGGGTGAAAATCAGTCTGAGGTTCAATTTCTTCAGCTTACTGTGTTTGATATATAGAAGTCCTTCTGATCAGTTCACATGAAATGATTGTCTGAATTGAAATGCAAATGAATGCATCTCCTAGAAGCTATCCATTTATTAAGACTCTACTGTGATTGTACTGGGTGGGAATAGGCCACAATACATAGGAGGGAGGGGACAATATTATTAGTTCTTTATAAATGCTAATTATGTAACACACAAATTATGAAAGTTTTCCATGCTCTAATATCTAACTATGCAATGTTACTTAACACAAAACATGTAGGTGATTTCTGTGTATAGGAGCTTGTTTATTTGTTTATTGCAGTAAGTGTTATGCACTATAATATATATTGTCTTTGTAATTGTTGTGTTGCTGTGATGAGTTAATAGTTTGTAAAGTAATTACAATAAATAGTCATATAATTCTGTGTAATGATTATGGACCTGATTCAGACTTAAGAAGGTGCTTAAAATAAGAGGAAAATCAATCCTGGGCTAAACATGCTAATTGCAGGGGAGTCATATTTCATCTGTTGCAAACAGTATTAGAAATGAGAGGTGGCATTTCCCAGCCCAAGTTTAAATAACAGTATAATAGTAAAGCTGGTCAGTATCTGTGTACTATAAGCAATTCAAAGATATCCCTGCATGCAAAGAATACACAATTTACTTGAATCCCCCTGAAATGCATGTGGTTGCCCAGGAGTGACTTTCCTCTCATTTTAAGCACTTTCTTAAGTCTGAATCAGGCCCTATTTGTTTATATAATTTAGCTTAGTAGAAATTGCTCTTATCCATCTTAAAACTCTTGCTGCCTAGTTTATTATCAAAGAAATGTAGGTTTCAGCAAACTCTCTGTACAATGCTGTGGAGTAAATAAATGATTATCCTTGTGAAAATGAGTTCACTAATATTAAATGTGATCTAAAAATTGCTAAGTCTCTGTGTTAATTTGCTGTTGATTGATATGTGATGTTGATGGCTATATTGGGTCCTTTACCCACAGAGTGTCTGGGTCTCTTGTTAGAACGGACCTATTTTTTGAAAGGGACGTTTTCTACCAGCCTGTAGAAATTGCTACTAATTTCTACTGGAGAAGCAATTGGTAATCAGAAGAATGAAGATGCAGCGGCGAATGGTGATTAGGATAAGGGTTGGGGTTACGTAAATAGTTACTCTAACCCTCCCCTTTCTGCAGCCTGACCCCAAGACTCCCTTCCCCTCAGCCTAAGCACAAGACTCCCTTTTTCTTCCCCACAACCTAACTCAGACAAGTGCTTTTTGTTGTAAAAAAAAATAAAATAAAATAAAAAGTTGCTGGAACTCAGTCCTTATTACAGCCCCCTCTATAACTTTTCAGCCTCTATTGCAATCCTCTCATAAGTTTCAGTCTTAATTGCAGCCCCCATAACTTTTCAGCCATTATTGCAGTCCCCTATAGGTTTTCAGCCATTAATGCAGCCCCCCCTATCATTTTTCAGCCATTAATGCAGACCTATTCCATGTCTGGAAAACACATGCCCTTCACTTAATTCTGGATTAAGTCTATGCTCCCTATATGAAGGGTGCACACAATAGGAATTAATGGTACACATGTTAAATAATTTGTTTAGGACTTTTATCCAAGAGAATGTTTATCATATATGCACATCCATAATGCATACTCTGGAACAAGTATAGTAATGGAAAGGGTGGTGTTGGGTGGAGGTTGTACATTATCCAGTTCTCAGTCGCATACGGTCAGTCTATAATTTAGTTATCATCCATCTCTTTCACTTACAGCTTCAGGGAGGGTTACTGTCTGGAGAATTTTCCTTTGTTGGCATTATCTGTAGATATACAGGTAAAAAAAAAAAATTGGTCTCATTGGAAAGTGTTCTACTTATGTAGATGTTGTTAACAACTGTCCCTCAGTATTCTGTGTCATTGATGGTACAGAGAAGTTACTTTGTCCTGGAAAAGAAATAAAATAGACATTGACAATATGAATGAAACCCAAGAGATAAGATTGATTTCTCATTTTCTCATGTTGTGGATATCGTATGTTCACATCCATAGAAATGTATTATAAACACATTAGAAAAATGACTTCATATCCCTACAGAGCTGCCCTCGGAGATGGCCATTGTTAGCCAGTGATTAAATAGGGATTTTAAGAACAGAAACATTATGTACAGAAACAACACATTAGTAGCGCTTTTCTCTGTAATACAAAGTTAAAAAGTTCTAAATTAGTGATTGTCTGTGTCTCACTAGGAGGTCAGTGTAGAACTTTAACAGATGCTCTTCTGTTCTGTATTGATGTTAATATTATAATTCAGTATTATTAAAGATATTGGGCCAGATCCGGAACAACGCCTGTGAGCGAATTTACGCGTGGCGGAGACGTAAAATCGTGTTTTTGTAAGTACTGCGCATGCGCACCATAGAAAATAAGCTACGTAGCGTAAATGTGAATGTATGGGCCATTCACGTATGTGTCACGTAAATAATTACATGTGGGCGTGCCAATTTTACGTGCGTCCAAAATACGTCTGAAATACGTGAAGTAGGCAGGGGGTTGTATTTAAAGTGTACAGTATGGGCGTGCTTAGCTGCGTAAATACGTGTTGCCCATACGTACGTGAGTGGATGACATCAGTTACGTGGGCAAAAGTTAAGGTGGGTTTAGAAAGCGGATCTTGGACAAAATATGCACATTCAAGGGGAGTGTACAGAAGATACGCACACGTAAATACGCTACGCGAGTAACTGTATTGCAAGCGGAGTTCTGGATCTACCCCATTCTACTGATTCCCTTTATATACAGGTGAGACTCAAAAAAAATGTGAATATTGTGCAAAAGTTCATGTATTTCAGTAATTCAACTTAAAAGATGAAACTAATATATTATATAGACTCATTACATGCAAAGTGAGATATTTCAAGTCTTTGTTTTATTTTGATTATGGCTTACAGCTTATGATAACCCCAAAATCCAAATTTCACGAAATTGGAATATGCAAAAGTGAAGGTGGGTTTAGAAAGTGGATCTTGGACAAAATGTGCACATTCAAGGGGAGTGTATAGAAGGTACGCACACGTAAATACGCTACGTGAGTAAATGTATTGCAAGCGGAGTTCTGGATCTACCCCATTATACTGATTCCCTTTATATACAGGTGACACTCCAAAAATTTGAATATTGTGCAAATTTCATGTATTTCAGTAATTCAACTTAAAAGATGAAACTAATATATTATATAGACTCATTACATGCAAAGTGAGATATTTCAAGTCTTTTTGTTTTAATTTTGATTATGGCTTAAAGCTTATGATAACCCCAAAATCCAAATTTCACGAAATTGGAATATTACATGAAATAAAGAAGGGTTTTAAATACAGAAATGTCAGCGATCTGAAATGTATAATCATGCATATGTACTCAGTACTTGGTTTGGGCCCCTTTTGCACTAATTACTGCCTCAATGCGGTGTGGCATGGATGCTATCAGCCTGTGGCACTGCTGAGGTGTTATGGAAACTTCACACTGGACTCCAAGCATCTGGGATTGTGCCTCTCCATTCTTCCACCAGACTCTGGGACCTTGGTTTCCAAATGAGATGCAACATTTCCTTTCATCAGAAAAGAGGAGTTTGGACCACTGAGCAACAGAGCAGTTATTTCTTTTTTTTAGCCCAGGTAAGATGCTTCTGACGTTTGTTATTCAGGAGCGGCTTGACAAGGAACACAACATTTGAAGCCCACGTCCAGGATCTCTCTGGGTGTGGTGGCTCTTGATACACTAACTCCAGCTTCAGTTCACGTCTTGTGCAGCTCCCAAACGCTTTTGAATGGCCTTTTCCTGACCATTCTCTCCAGCGTGCGGTCATCCCTGCTGCTTGTGCACCTTTTTATTCCACACTTTGGGCTGAATTTACAGCACCGGATGTATTGAATATACGTATTGAAAAGATATGTAGATTGCGTAAAAAATTGACTATGCATGGGCAGTAGTCAAAAACGGTTAACACTGGAAGTGTATGCAATACGTCCGGTGCTGTAAATCCAGCCCTTTGCCCCTCCACTTAACTTTCTATTAATGTGCTTTGATACAGTACTATGAGAACATCCAACTTCTTTTGCAATTTCCTTTTGAGGCTTTCCCTCCTTGTGGAGGGTGTCAATGATGGTTTTCTGCATAGCTGTCAGGTCAGCATCTTCACCATGATTGTGAATTCTACTGATCCAGACTGAGAGACCATTTAAAGGCTCAGGAACCCTTTGCAGGTATCTTGGAATAACTTGCTGATTAGCATGTGACACTTTGGGCTAGATTTACTAGACTGCAGAAAAAGGAAAAGTGGAGAGGTTTCCCTAAGCAACAAATCAGATTCTAACTGACATTCTCCAGTATGTAATAGAAATGTGAGAATCTAGAATCTGATTGGTTGCTATGGGCAACAACTCCACTTTTCCTTTTATGCAGTTTAGTAAATCTGGCTCTGAGCCTACAATATTGAACCTTGTCACATTATTCTATTCTTTTGAGATTTAGATTTTTGGTTTTCATAAGCTCTAAGCCATAATCATCAAAATTAATAGCAATAAAGGCTTGAAATATCTCACTTCATGTAATGAGTCTATATAATATTTCACCTTTTTAAGTTGAATTACTGAAATACATGAACATTTGCATGATATTCTAATTTTTTGAGTTTCCCCTGTAAGTTGTCACAGTAACTAGAAAGTTAAGATTTTAGCAAAGAATGTGAACCTATGTCACACACAGGAACATACAGCATTTCCATAAGTAGGGACCTTTGTAGAAACCACTAATCTATGCATAGTAAATAAATAGAAGCTTTCAAATGTCCATGTTTGTAGAAGTAAAAGTCGACTCTGGTGGGACTCGAACCCACAACCTTTGAATGTCTACAAGTCACTAGAAGTCCAATGCGCTATCCATTGCGCCACAGAGCCTACTGCATGGATCACTCAATAACAATTAATTTTAGCAGCAGGGGCAAAAGGGAAAATTGGAAACCCTGACCCTAAACCAATTTAACATTAAATAATAACGTATTGGTGCCCTGGGAGACCGCCCCTATCGCACGCCCCTAGTTACAGCCCTGCTCCATTGTACGCTATTTAAGCTACACAGCATAAGATAAAATGGAAACTTCTAAAGGACACAGACAAATCAGCAATTTGCCAGTAAAAAAAAAATATATATATATATTAGTTTAATTATTGTAAAGATATGGGCCCAATATTTTTGCAGCAGATTATATCCTGACCTCCAGGCTGGACCTTGCAGTGTAAGCTCCCGTGCAGCAAGCAGTTCCCAGTCCCCGATTAAATCTTGGTAATGCAGGCAGTGAAAATGATCTACTCACAATCCCTTTGCAGGTTAATGGGGGTTATTACTCTGTCTCCTGGTCAGTCTTCAATCTGCAAGCAATAGACAGTTATACCAAAGTAAATCAATGAGTGGTAAGTGACACTCTGCTCTGCTCTCATTCAATATTAGTCCAACATTCATTAGGATGGAACAGTGTGCAGGATTAATCAAGATTTATGCTCCCAGTAAAATGGGGAAAGATTGACCCTATTTCAATTGCTTATGCCTTGATAAGGCATAACAATCGATCCCCAGAACACTGAACATGGTGCTCCAAAAGGTAAGGCTTTTAACTACCCCAACCCTTCCATTAATTCTAACCCTAACACTCCCCTTCCATTACCCTAACCCTCCCTTCCCCGCAGCCTGACCATAACCATAACCCTCACCCTCCATCTCTTGCAGAGGTTACTCACCTTTCCTGTGGTTCAGGTCCTGTGGCGGTATTTCTGAAAAAGGAATGTTGATGAGTATGACGATCGGCATACTCACCTATTCTGGAAAAAACATTCTGAAAGGGAGAGGTATTCAAAATAGGGACATCTGAAAAGGAACATTTGGCTGTCCCTATTTCTGAATTCCTCCCTTCTAAGCTATAAGGCCATGGTAGGTTGAAGTCACTAGGTTTAATATACTTCAGTGTGACAATACAAAATTTTTATTAATAAAGAAATGAGTGCTATTGAAAAGTTTGACATGCTAAAAAAACAAAACAATTTAGTTCTTCACATTTGCACCATTTAACCAGATTAAAGATCTAATTCACTCAAAAGATGCAATAAAAGATTGTCTATCTAAAATATAAAATTTGCTTCCCGAAAGACTGACTTATTTTTTCATATTTGACCTATAATATCACTATCCATTATTTCCATTGGAGGATTCCAATGTGGTCCTTATTTTCATTTGGGAGATATGTAAGAATTGTTTGACCTTTCCTTGCAGTCACGATTATCATGATACCAGCTTATTGAAGACTACTGTAATATTTCATTACTACTGAAAATAAATAATACTGTTGAAAGGGTCAAAACATTAATAAAAAAGGCAATGTGGGGAATTAAGTCCTGCATCTCCAAGGCAAACAAACGTAACTATTTTGATAAATTCTTTATTTAATAAACTAAAAGGTGGTTGATGTGTACAACAATACAGTACAATTGTGAATAGTATAAACATATATCAGTATAGGAGAGGAGTGAGGTTGATTCACATAAGAGGTAGTATCGATAGAATAGAAATCAAACATACTTAAGTATGCTTTTGGGGCGCTTTAAATAACTAGTAAGAGATTAAAAGGGATCAGTCACTGAGGGTTTAAGTTTTAATGAGGGAGGTATAGGGGGTGGGGAGTTATGTGTGGGTATAGTGATGTGAGGAAATGTGTATGTGTGTGGATGGGGCAAAGCAATGGAGTTGTTCAGGTTCTATTGTTGTATAGATTGTAGTTATGATGTCAAGGAATAAATCAGGTCTATTATGACAGAGGGGGGAGAGTCAGGTTGACAGTTGGATGGCTTGGTGCTAGGAGTGAAGATAAGGTAGTTGCAGGCCTCCCTTAAGATTGGTTGTGTAGAGTGTGGAGTCTGCATTGCGGTTGTTTACCGTGCCAGATAAAGTGCCGACAAAGGTTTTGTAAGTTAGCCTATTTGGGTATACAAATAGGCAGGATTTGTAGGCGATATAGGTATTTTGGGAGGACATTCGTCTTTATAATAATTCTCATGAAGTTTTCGGAGTACAGATTTCTGAGGTTTGGGGATAAAGGGCCAGATCCAGAGCTATGCTGGCCGTAAGTACGGTCAGCATAGCTCTGGTGCACTCCCACTGTCCCTCCCCCTGTGTGAGTGTAGTTAGACACAGTTACGCCGGCTGAAGTCTACCCTAACTTCAGCCGGCGTAACTGTGTCTAACTATGCTCGCACAGGAGTGTAACATCCCTAACCAAGCCCTCCCGTCCTAATTACCCTCCCTCCTCCCTCCCACCCAGCTTCCATAACTATAGCGTAGTTACGGAGCTGCCTGCCCCCCTGGTCCATAACTACACTGTAGTTACGAACACTAGATAAATATGCCTGGCACATGTGCAGAACGGCATCTCTGCCGTTCTTACGCTGCCACCCGCCGTAGCTCTGGATCTGCCCCAAAAGTCACCCAAGTATCGTAGTACTGATTGATTCCAATTAAAAGTCAAAGAGGATTATAAACCTGACAATGCGGGATTTGCAGAGGCGTATTTATCATAGTTAATTTTAAAAGTGACTAGATGGCCAAATGTGGCGAATTCCTGAAGTAAAGGGGGGAGAAGGTCACTGGGTTAGTGAGAAAAAACAGGTCCTCATCCATGCAGAGGATTATTTTCTATTCCCTGATAGCAATTTGTACACTGGTGATGTCGGTTATGAGCCTAATATTTCTGTCCATGGCTTCTAGGCAGAGCACACATTAGGGGAGAGAGGGTGCAGTTTTGATATCTGAAAGGGGTTGAATAAGCTACTATTGATTTTAAATTAGATTAAAGAGTAGAGAGCTTTAATCTTCTGTCAAATGCCTTTTTGGCATCAGTGGACAGGAGCACAGTCAGGAGACTGGTGGATTAGATTAATGGCATTGGTGGCCAAAGACAAATCCAACTTGGTTGGATATGAGCAGAGAGATGGTTAAGTCTATTAGCTATAAGTTTCAGGAAGAGTTTGAGGTCTACGCTGAGCAAAGAGACTGGCCTATAACTGGAGCACATAGAGGGATCATTCCCTTCTTTGGGAATCGCATATGTATCATTCGGGATTGAGGGGAGAGGTGATTTCTGTCAGAGATATCATTCAATGCAGTAAGTAGGAGAGGAATAAGCTTATCTTTGAAAGTTTTATAATAGGTAATCGGGAATCCGTCAGGGCCACGGCTCTTCCCAGATGGGGAGGTTTTAAGGGCAGATTCCCAAGTCGAGTGTAGGGAGGGGAAGTTGGAGAAACATAACTATTTTAACATTATAAAAGAAGAGCTGTGTTCAAATTTATTGAAGACCACCACTAACACTAACATGCATGAGATAATGAGGTAGATCCAGACTTAATGTATGACAGCAAATTTACGCATGCTCTATATGTAAATTTGGATGTTTGTACATACTGTGCATGCGCATGGCAGATGTTACACATCGTAACTCCGATCGTACGTAACTTGTTCGCAACTACGTACGAAGGGGTGTGTCATCCCTTCGCAAGCAGAAAATATGCACTGTAAGCAGAGGGAGGCATTTCAGTTGTACAGTATGGGCTGGGTTAGGCAGTTATGTACGACAAGGTGATACGTACGACCAGAGATACGCATGGAAAAGTTAAGGTAGATTTTGGAACTCGTAAATCAGCTAAATTACGTGGGTTCGAGCGGAGTGCCGGGGGAGTGCATTACACTTACGATTGCGTAACTATGCTATGCAATCGTACTTAAAGGGAACTTAAGTCTGGATCTGGCCCAATGACTCCCCACATGCGTCATTCAAGTATAGGTTAATGTCTCAAACAACCCTTTTTCAAAACAGCCGTTTTTTTTTACCAGCCCACATGTTAGGACACTCCGGAATTACCTGTAAAGTACCGGAGTGGTCCAGGAGGGAAAGGGTGAATACACCGGTTTAACCCGTGAAGTAGCGGAGTGATCCTTGAAAGAACCCACAGAAGTGAGCGAGCAAGCTTCCAGGGTCCGGAGTCTTACCTTTCAGGTGGTTTTTGCCAGAGCCCCTAATGGTGGGGATGGACTGGAGCGGCCCCTGAAGGCGTGGTCGTACCCCGTTGAACTTGGACTCGACTTGGCGGAAAGGAATAAATGAACACCCCACAGTGAACCAAAAGAGGACTAGAATAACAAATAAGAGGGAGCAGAACCGGTAGGTAAGGGACTACCGGAGACAAACAAACAAACGAACAATAAACAAGGCACTGAGGACAAGAAGTGGATCATGATACAAAACAGACTGACTGGGGCTACCGCACACACAGGCACTCAAGAGTCTCAGAGAGATACAAACACACGCAAACAAGTGAGACCAGGGGAGCAGGGAAGTTAAGTACAAATGATGGTGGGAGAAATAAGGAGAAGAAACACTAGGTAACAGGTGGGCTGAAAAATAGGCAGGGCAGGAGGTCAAGCAACAGTCAATTCACTAGGCAAGCAAAAGCAAGACACTAGGCACACAAGGATGGCAGGTCACAGTTCTGACAGGCAGAGTCTATAACCGTCAGAGAGGAAGTGACAGGGTGGAATTTAAATAAGAGAAGCCAGAATGTGATTGGTGCAAACAGTATTACCCCTGAATGAGGAGGCGTTTCCCAAAAGGACTGGGAATGCCTCCTGAGCAGCAGAGAGCTTAGAGCGCGCGCCAGAGAAAAACATAGCACCCACGTGGCTGGTAACTATGATGCCGTCGCTAGGGGAGCCGTCGTCCGGGACAGGAAGTGCAGCGCGCGTGAGAGCAGGAGCAGAGAGGACCGGAAGATCGGAGGTACAGAGAGAATGATGCCGGCAGCAGGGAAAAGGTAAGGAGAAGTGTTAAAAGGTTCCTGAAGGTGAGTAGGGCCGGGGACCGAGGAGAGGAATCTGACTGGCATGAGCTGAAGGCGGGCGGAGGGAGCAGGATAACGGCTGACCCTAACACCACAGCGAAGTGTATGGGAAATCAATTGCTTCTGCCTCGATTCCCAGGACGAGGACGCAGGGGCAAATGGTAAGTATCCTTTCTTCTAATTGTTACCCTAACCCTCATCTCCCTGCAGCCTTACCCTAACCGTTCCCTCCCTGCAGCCTGACCCTAAGACACCTCTCCCTGCAGCCTAACCTTAAGACTCCCCTCCCCACAGCCTTACCCTAAGACTACTCTCCCCGCAACCTGACCCTAAGACTCCATTCCCTGCAACTTAACCCTAAAACGTCCCTCCCTACAGCCTAATCCTAAGAATCCCCTCCCCACAGAACTCCCCATATATTTTCTTCTGGTCCGATGGGTCTGGGGGTGTGCGATGGGTCTGGCGGCTGTATAACTGTCATGATCACAGTACTTTTTACTACACTATATGTCTTTTGCATACCTTTGCTGATCACGTGACCTTCCATTAGTTCCCTGCAATTCCTGGTATTCAATCTCTTCTGCAGTCATTATACCACAGGTGTGTTTCCCTTGCTGGAGCGCACTCATCAGCTACCCTAGTTTAATCCCTCTCTGACATCAGAGCAACAGGTTTCCTTGTCTGCTGATATTGCATCCTTGAGTCCTCTCGTGTTTTCTGGTTCCAGGTCCTGTCTGTAGTACTTGGTTCCTGTTACCCGATCCTCTGTCCCAATTATCCAGTCCTCAGTTCCGGTGTCCACTACTCACTGCAGTATCCAGTCTCGGTAACCACTTTTACACTACCTCCTGCTATCTTGTCCACCATCTTAGCATCTGTGAGCTTGTCCAGAGAGCCGCAACCTGCTGTTGCCTGCAGCCAAGACCATCCCCACCATCAGGGGCTCTGGGGAACACCAGGTTTGCGGTTAGACACGGAGTCTGGTGCATGACAATAATGTTTGACATGTACAACACTTAGTCAAACATATACAGTAAATGTATTGATTTTCTCCTCTACTATTATATCTCTTAACTAAACAATTTATTTATTGTAAGAGGGGTTTTCAAAGGAAAGCGATTTGTCTGCCACTTTGTTTAAATAGTGTTTTGAAAGACTGACTATACTATGAATGGAAAAATTTAGTACATTGATTTGACAGCGATGTTTTAGAAGGCATAACTTTCTGGCAATTGTGATTTAAATTTAACTTCTAGTTTAAATAAAATCCTTCGTTTTTAGATTATTCTTAGAATTAGATAATTTTAGATTATCATGTTATTGACTGATTAAAATTGATAAGTTATTAGTAGTATTTTTGCTTTCTTTGAGTGTGGGGGACTCTGTAGCATTTATGTTAACATTTTGAAAACCTACATCATAATATTATAAATACAATATTTCAATGTATCTGCATTGTCCACTAGAGGGCATCAAAACTCTAATACATCTTCCAATACTACATAATACATCTATCCAAATTTAGTTCTTTGCCACAAACAAGAAATTGGAAATTAACCAGTTGAGCTAGATTATGAAATAATAATAATAAACCCTAGAAACTAAAAACCACAAAGCATGTGTTTTTTATATTTCAATGGAAGACAGTGAAACCAAAATAAAAAAACAACCACATTCTAAAATAGAAATGCATACTCTTCCTTGTTTATCAAACCCCCTTCTATAGAGTTTAATTGTTTAAAATTGTAAAGCACTACGAAATATACTGGCACTATAAAAAACCTGTTAAATGTTAATAAATATTGTCAGAAACTTGTAATGCAGACACCTAACACCAACCTTTTGTTGTGCACATGTAGCATTTTTAAGCATATTTTTTTAGGGTTAAGCCTAAGAGACACCCCAAGGTTCCTATAAGATATTGAACTATTAGATGGAAATCTACATTGTTCCCTTCTGATTCCGGATGAAATGCCTTGGGTAATATAAGAGGAAGTAAATGGAAATAATAACCTGCTTATGACCCGCAGGAGAGAACAGGGAAAATGACACCACATTCAAAGAAATTTTCATCACTGGCTAAGGCCTTAGATAATCTATTTTCACAGCACACTGTTGAGTGGAGCAGAACCTATACCCACACCTACAGGTTCCATCCAAAACCATAGTAGATGGGAATACACATGCAGACAAACAAAGGTGTTGGGGGGTTTACTTACCAGTCGTGGATGACTGCTCCTGACCAACTGGTCTCTGGATACCACAAAGACAGTACATACTGCCTTGCCTGCAACTACCAGATCTAGTCTGGGTAAACTAACAGGCCTGTTGCCAACTCTGCTTAAGGAACTAGCCCTCTGACCTATACATTCTACTGCCCAGGGAACCAGCATAGCCGAACACCCTGATCAAAATTGAGCCTAATGCTCAGATACAGAGGCAGAACTAGTGAGTTGTGGGCCCAGGTGCAAACAATATGCTTTGGCCCTGATGATATCCCAGATAACCCGGTGGGGAGCTGTGGGCCCTTGTATCAGCATGGGCCCTGGTGCTGCTGCACCTGTTGCACCAATGGTAGTTCCGCCCCTGCTCAGATAAAATGCCTAGCTTTAGTGCTCGCCTAGCTAGCTGCTTTAGAACTGTGAGCAATTCACCACAACTATGCCTGCCAATTCAGGAATCTCCAGTATCACCCAAAGGAAACCGTAGCCCTATCTGCTATTAAAGAGAGAGGTTAACACAGTCCTGCACCTTCAGACTGGTGCAGGACTTACATAATATGGAGATGGATCAGAGGCCTTGATAAGGAGTAAGAAGCGTAAAATGCCCTTGCTGTACAATTAAATTGTATCCACCCTCCCACTAGTGTACAGGAGCGCTGCATCCAGCCCCACGATCAGATTTGTCACATAAATACTTTCAGTACGGAAGTCTGGATCCAACAATGAGTTTGATTCCCCTAATACCAGATTTAATAAGCTGCGGTAAAGTAAAAGTGGAGATGTTGCCGATAGCAACCCATCAGATTCTAGCTGATATTTTCTAGTATGTAAAGTGAGAGCTATTTATTCAGTTGTAAACAGTATTAGAGTTGAGAGGTGACATTTCATATCCTAAATAACAGTCTAAATAACTGTGGTTTTACAAGCACCGGCATGTCTTGTCATTTATGGGCATGCAGGTGTTTGTAGTTCTACGAGCGCCAGCATGCCTTGTCATTCATGTGCATGCTGGCACTTGTAGTTCTACTAGCACCAGCATGCCCTGTTGGGCCGTTATTTATTTATTTTAATAGGTTGCGGCAGAGGGGGTGGTGGGGGAAGGGGTTCATTTTTTACTTAAACTGTTTTTGTGTTTTTTAACTAACTTACTTTTTTTTTTTTTTTACTCCGGTGAGCAGCGCCTACACTTCCCAGAGATGGTGTAAGCATAGTGCTTGTTAAGCAGCCACCGGACTGCAGTGGACGCAGTCGGATGCGATCACAGACGGATGGGCACTTATGCGCCCATCTTTCTGTGCGTGCTCCCAATCTGGGCATGCGCAGTGGACATTTTGGCTGCGCTTCCGTCTGGGAAAAAAAAGACAGAAGAGCAGCTCTGAATCCGGGCCTAAGTGCGTGGTTTTAAATTCTGGGCATGTTCAGTTTAACTGTTCTTCTGTTTAACTTACTTAGTTGTTAATCAGGTTGTTAATTACAAGCTCCTTCTTAATTCTGGATCCAGCTCAATGATAACAAAGTGTAGGTTTCCAATAAAAAAGAGCACTTGATCTGAAAGTGGATGTGGCAATATAATTTGAAAAAGCAGAAATTACGACACAAATTCTAAGAACGCAAGGTAAAAATAAAATAATCAAATATAAGACAACAGTATGTAATTTATTCAATAAGCAAATCATTAAACACATGTAAAATCTAAAATAAACACATTGCTTATCACCATTCCCATATAATCATTATACAAACCAAAAATGGGTTACATAGTTACATAGTTGATGAGGTTGAAAAAAGACAACAGTCCATCATGTTTAACCTATTTTGGATCTTCTGCGATCCCTATCTTTATATTTGAAGTTAAGCCATAAGAAGCAACCTCCAAACTGTTGCAATCATGAAAATAAATAAATAATCCCTGCTGACCCAAGATGGCCGTCCTATTTCTCCCTGGCTCCACTACTGCCCTTCATGTAAATTACCGGTCCTGGTTACCCTGGATGCCCTTTTCTGCTAAAAATTGCTAACCCTTTCTTAAACATATCCAGTGAATCTGCCATCACACCCTTCCCTGGCAGTGACTCAACATCCTAACTACCCTTACTGTGAAGAACCCTTTCCTTTGCTGGTTGTGAAACTTCTTTTCCTCTAACCTTAGTGGGTGCCCCCGTGTCCTGTGTACAGTCCTTGGGGTAAAAAGTTCCTTTGAAAGTTCTCTGTATTGACCCATGATGTATTTGTATATATTGATCA
>WWET01003204.1:112248-141064 GCA_011038615.1 Limnodynastes dumerilii | reverse complement strand
AAGAGTTAATATGATTGGACCAGATCCAGAGTTTGAAAATAAGTGCAAATTAGTCAGTGACGGAGAGGATCCAGATGCCGCCTTCCTTATAGGCAAGAAGAGACCACACCCCTCACTGACACAGACATCCGCTAGCAAAACCCTAGCTTTAGATTTCCGATGCATCCTCGCTTAAACTAGGGAACGCATTGAAAGTGATTGGAAAGTCATTATGGAAGCCTGGATCCAGATTCAGACTGGAAGCACTGCATCGCAATGCCCATTTTACATACTTCTGGAATCGTTTCTATGTGTCTGAGAGACTGGTGTTAGTTCAAAAAAGGGGAACTTCCTCTTCATCAGTTTACAATATGGTCGCCCCCCCCCTTTCTCTCTGCATTGTCATCCAGACTCATCATTTCCAGGGATTTCCTGGAAATCAGTCCATGCAAGTTGCTATGGTTACAGTATCTTACAACATGGCTGTCTGGATAGTGCAGCCCAATGCTAAAGGATCTCTACAAATCGCTGGGCCGTATCCAGACCTCTGCAAGTGTTCCGTATGCACAGAGGTCTGGAACTCCATACGTAAGAGGGAAGTGAACTCCATGTCACTCCACTCTCATCTACTAAGTTTTGCTAAACTTATGGACACAGCTCCATAGAGAAGATTCAAGGCTGCCCACATAGGCTAATCAAAATAATCCACCCCTGCCCGCCTTGCGCACTGCAGTCAGGTGTAACACCCCTTCGTACGGATTCTGTACGCAAGCCCATCCATAGTATAACATCTGGCCAGCGTATGCGCATATGTAGCGTTTAGGCTAAATTACACTAATGGCTGGCGTAAGTCACCTGACGTTACTAAGTCTGAATATGGCTTTTTTTTCTCAGAGAAAAACTAAATTACACATCACCACCAAAAACCTGCGTTATTATTATTAACACTTATTTATATAGCACCACAAATTATCTGCAGCACTTTACAGATAACATTCACATCCGTCCCTGTCCGAGTTACATACTAAGGTCCCTAACACACACCGACTAGTGTTAATTTAGTCTGCAGCCAATTAACCTACCAGCGTGATTTTGGTGTGTGGGTGGAAACCTGCACTGACACAGGAAGAACATACAAACTCCACACTAAGTATTACTTACTGAGCCATCATGCTGCACATTATTGCCAGGGCACGACCCAGGTTGAGGTATGATGTGAAAGGTTCCAGGGTCTAAGGACCTGATCCAGACCTACGCCCGCGAGCGATCGTACGCTGGTCGTTAGCGTAAATTCGGCTGAAAAAACGCACAGCGCATGTTCAGAGTGACAACTTCCGGTCATTCCAAATACTTTTTCATAGCGGCGATTCAGGCGTCCGTATTCTTTGCGTTTTTTCCGACGAAGGGGCGTGTTTCTATTACGAAGTTAGTACGGACGCTGGAGTTAGGGAATGTAGGCGGGGGGGAGCCATTTAAATTGTACAGTATGGGCGTGCTTAGTCCGGTACGATCAGCGCATCGCTACGAAAATTCGTACAGACGCCGGGAAAAGTTAAGGTAGGGTTCAGCCGGCGTACGGAGGTAAAGGCAAGGGGAGTGTCGTGGGAGTGAAAGTTTTTACGCTGGAGCGATAATACGCTCCGCTCTCATGCGTAGGTCTGGATCAGGCCCTAAGACCCAAGAATTAGACATGGAAGAAAAAGAAGACTTTTTCCTGAGTCGGACCCAGGTAAGGGGTCAGTGTGAAAGATGCGACCCGGGGTTTTTCATCCCCGCTCTCACCTAAAGAAACCTGATTGGAGGGCTTATGGCAATAGTAAACAAATCCCTCGCTGGGAGCCGCATGCTGCCCGCTACACTGTCAGGGTCTGGAATGTCCCGTGTCAACCCTGCAGTGTGAAAGGGATCCTGAAGGGATGATCTGCCACCACGGACCTGGGATATTGCCAAGGTGGTGATGTGAAAGTGGTATTATTTAGAGTATAAAATGTAAATATGAATAATATTTACATAAAGATGCTATTCAGGAAAATGTTTGTTTAGATAATGCCTTGCCTTTCTTTCCCCATATGGAAAATTGCAATAATAAGACAATAGACTTTATTTGAAAGCTTCCTGTGTAAAGAACTGAGGAAAGCCACAACACGTATTTCATGGAAGGAGAGAGCAGAGGGGTTTGAATGGTTCTTTATGTCATATATTGCATATCTGCACGCGATTGCCTACATTCTGTTTCTGACAATACCATGCAGGAATAGCAATGTGGGTGTGTATAACAGGTGGCTGATTGTACAAGAGGTCCTATTGTCTACTTCATAATGGAAATCACTGAATGAGGACCTGAGATATGGATTCAATCAACATTTAGCCATAAAGAGGGCAGTGCTGAAGGAGAAGAACTTAGGGCTCCATTTACTAATACTTACCTTCCCCTGGGAACGATGCTGCTCCGGGCTCGCATGTGATCGCAGCGAGCCCGGAAGCTTCCCCTTTAGAATTTACTAATACTCACCCCTCCGGTGAGCTCCCGCGATGACCTCTGCACGCATTGCAGGCCACTTCATATGAATGCGCAGAGACTACATTGCCGGACTTAGAACATTTTAAGCCCTAATATGAAAAACCACTGCACATGCGCAGTGTCTTCATATCATGGCTGAGTCAGACGCATCTCCCGGACAGGTGAGTTTATCTTTATTTCTTATTTTTTTTTTACAGTTTTTAATATTTCCAATGTCTTTTAGTTAAAATACAAGAGAAAAAAAACCCTTTTTTTTTTTTTTTTTAGACTTTTCTTTTTAACATTAGTTAAAATTCATGCCAGCAGTGCCCCCATGCATGCCCCCCTTTCCCCCCCAACCGCTATTGGTTGATGGCAGCTTCGCAGTCGCGGTGGAAGTTCTGACGCACCTGGGATTCCATTGCGGCGTTTGGTGGATTTAGGTGGCGCAAAAAGTCACAAAAAAGTAGTTCCTTCAGTAGAAGATAGTAAAAAAGATAGCGGAGGACTCCGAGAGGGTTCCGTTCAATCACTGTTGAAGCAAGAACTCAGCTCAGAGCTAGAGATGTGTTGTGATCACAGGAGGAATGAGCTCAGTATTTATACCCAGCCCAGGAATCTGGGACATGACACCCCACATGATGTCACTTATCAGCAGCCAATACACCCCGGGCAGGCTGCGGCCAGAGGCTGGAGGAGGGGAGTGTCAGCTTCTCTGGTTTCATCTACAGCAATTGTTGCATAACCTGCATCTGCTGACTCACTTCATAATGGTCAAGTGGGATTTTGAAGCCATATCACTGACATGTAATATTTATACCCAGTGATAGAGGTTTCTGCAGAATTACAGTTTTAGAGCAGTTGCAACATAATGAAAGCCAGACATACTCTTCTACTGTAGATGAGATAATTTTAAGTAATACCCCGTTCATATTACCGGAAAACATTGGCTTTTTTGAAGAAAAAGCCGGCTGCAGTGAAAAAGGCGGCTTCTAAACTCAGTGTGAATGCTCAAGCCGGCTACTGAAAGCCGGTGTTCAGAGTCGGCTAAACCCCTTCTTTTTAGCTCTGAACACCGGGTTTCAGTAGCCGGCTTGAGCGTTCACACTGAGTTTAGAAGCCGGCTTTTTCATCAAAAAAGCCAGTGTTTTCAGCTAAATCTGAACAGTCCTTTTTTCACAGCCCCACCAATTTCCCCGGCTCTACACCCTGGCTCTAAACTCAGCTTTTTCAAGGGATGGTAATCTGAACGCGGTATAATAGAGGGAGAAAGCAAACACTGCCCTTGGATGTTAACTAGTGAAGTCTCCTTGTGTGGGTCAGGTGAGGTAAAGTGAGGGGTCGGATTGGTCTATTAAATCTGTTGGAGGGGAGGATGGGGGAGGATGTAAAGGTTTGATGAGTTTCTAGATGTAAATTTCAAAATCTCAATGTTCCAAGTGTGGGTTTTAAGGGTATAGTTCCAAAACTCTAGGGACCTGATTCAGACTTAAGAAGGAACTTAAAAATAAGAGAGGAAAGTTACTCCTGGATAAAACCATGTTGATTGCAGGGGAGTCATATTTCATCTGTTGCAGACAGTTTAGAGTTGAGAGGTGATTTTTCCCAGCCCAAGTCTAAATAACAGTGTGATAATAACGCTGGTCAGTATCTGGGTACAATAAGCAATTCAAAGATATATCCCTGCATTCCAATAATACAAATAACTTGACTCCCCTGCAATCAACATGGTTTTGCCCAGGAGTAACCTTCCTCTCTTAGGACCATATTCAGACTTCCATTTTCAAACGCGACCGCAAATATACGCATGCACATAGCAAGGAACACCCACCAAAACCCCAGTCACTCCCCTTGCTAATCCGTGCTCACATTGACTTACACCACCATAGACCACCTCTAGCTTTCTGTGTGCCGTTCCGTGCGTCTGTGTCCTCCGTACGTGCGTATCATGATAATCGCGCCCACTTTCCTTCATTTGATGCATAACTAAATATACGCACGGGAGTCGCCATGAAAACGGAAGTCTGAATACGGTCCTTATTTTCAGTCTCTGAATCAGGTCCTGGGTGTCCAGATTTACTAAACTGCAGGTTTGAAAATGTTGAGATGTTGCCCATAGCAACCAATCAGATTCTAGCTTTCATTCTCTTGTATGTAATAGGAAAGTGAGAGCTAGAATCTGACTGGGTGCTATGGGCAACATCTCCACTTTTCCAAACCCGCAGCTTAGTAAATCTGGGCCTAGATGTCCAGAGTGGAGTATGTCGTCAGTGGAGTGGATCCGCAGGTAATAGTGTAATAGGAGAGAAAAGAGACAAGTGGCGACAATAGTGAGAGTTTCAATATCGATATACTAAAGAAAGTAATATTGCACTGACATAAGTCAGGAAGAGTGAACGGGTTGTCACGGTATCTTTATCTTTTGCAATGATGCCGCTGATGAGATAGTCTTGAGACTGCTGGCTCAAACGTTGTCGTTACACATTGTTTATGCGGGTGCTTCAATGCGGTTACACTCTCCGCATAGAAAGTCTCATTTCCGATAAAGAGACATCAGAAAGTTACTTTTCGGATGTTCCTTTTCGAATACTTACCACTTTATACTTTTTTTTAATGAATGCCGTTCAGCATACTTCACCCATTCACTTTCACACTTACCGATATCCCTCCGACGCACCTCCGCCGATGCTATCGCCGGACCTGGAAAAGGTGAGTAAACTATCTGTGCGGTGTAGGGAGGGTTAGGGTCAGGCTGCAGGAGATGGTGGGTTAGGGTCAGGCTGCAGGGGAGGGAGGGTTAGGGTCAGGCTGCCAGGAAAGGAGGGTTAAGGTAGTGAGAGGGGAGGGTTAGGGTTAGAATTAGGTAAAGGAGTAAGGAACTATTTTTACTTACAATTTCGGCGCACGGATCTTTCGGTGCTCCGTGGATCGATAAATCCATCAAAATCCCAGCCAGTTCGCAACTGGTTGGGGAGAAAAGGGGCGATTAAAAAATCGTCCGTTCGGACCGAAGCCCCACACCCCTTTAATATACCTACGCCTAAAACTATTGTCATTTTTTTCAGCTATTAACAATGAGGTATACTAAATGTGTTGGATGTCCAGACAAGGCCTTGTCTGTGTGAAGTTTTCCTGTATCTGAGTGGTTTTCCTCTCACGTTCCAAGCAACATAGTCGTAGGTTATTTCTGTGTTAGGCAATAAGAAGCAGGAACTGATGTGAATGTTTATTTAAACATGGTAAAGCACTGCACAACATGATGGCGCTGTATAAACCATCCAGAAGTAAGCTCAGATTCCATACGTTAGAAGTTGCTATATTGTATTCCGTACATGCAAGGGGACTGCACACCCCCTGCACTTGCCTTGCACATATAGCCCTTCCGCATACAAACAGCCCTATTTACTAAAGCTTTAAAAAGTTCATTTTTGGAGTTATGAAGTAATAACTCCAAAAATGAACTTTTTGCTATTTACAACAGCTGCACTGCCATGGAAATCACCAGTTTCCATGGCCATGCAATGAAACTTCTTCTGTGTTCGCCAGTCCGTTGTTTTCAATGGGGCTGCTATTTACTAACCCTCAGAGCGGAGTTTTATACTCTGCTCTGAGCGTTAAAATAACGACATCTCTGACTGGCGTTCAGACTTCTATTCCAGCAATCTCCCCATAAAACCCCCTTTTTCTCCCCCTAATAGCTGTTATTAGGGGGAGAAAAAGGGGTATATGTATTGGTAGACCGCTGGAATATAAGTAAATAACGTCTTAAAAAAATGTAAATAAAAAAATGTTTTAAAAAAATAAAAAAACAATAGAAATTAAAGAACACAACAAAATAGCTTTACATACTTACCGGACCGAAGACGCGTCTGCCCGCAGGTGCCGGTCCCGACATGGAGAGCCTGCACATGCGCAGTGATTCTCATGCTGGGACTTCATTTTTTTACAAAGTCCCAGCAGAGAGCCACTGCACACGTGCAGGCTCTCCAGACACAGGAAGAAAGCCTGCGATGACAGAAGAAAGTTCAGATGTCATCGCGGGACAGCCAGCGGAGGGTAAGTATTAGTAAATAGCCTGAACGTAGCTCAGAAGTTCGCGGACAGCGAATTCGAACTTGCCTGAGCTACGTTCAGGCATTCTTAGTAAATAGAGCCCATAGTTCTATCTTAAGTCTCCACAAGCAAGAAGGGCCACGTTTGGAATGCAGCATTGTTCTTAAAGGCTTGGCCAAACCCTTACTGTATGATTAGCACTCCAGATCCCACCCATCATGTGTATCAAGGGTGAATGGGCCCGCATTGCGCAAGATAAAAGATTTTCGCATTGGAACACCGCATCGGTCAGTTGTGATCCGATGCGGATGTGTTTGTACTGCTCATGTGCAGTACAAACGCAAGCTGACTTGCACAATCCACATTTGTAAGTCCACTTGCTTTATCAATTCTGGATCCAGTGCTATGTCTGGAGTGTTTCCATATTCTCTGTCTATGTAGGCTGGAAGCAGGCCTCCATGGGCTAATACAGAAATGATAGAAGGGCATTTTCCATGTCATATCACCAAACTGCAAATGACCAACATACACTTAGCAAGTCTATCAATTCAGACTGTGTGGTCGATTTATAAAGATCATTTTAAATGCGATATTGCCAGTTTTGAAGCAAAACCTGGCACTATCGCATTAAACTGAAGCGGAGGATATTTACAAATTATTTTACACTTTGCTCCTGGCGTAAGACTAACGCCAGCAAATTGAACATATATATGTATTTTATGTATTTTTTTTTTTTTATAAGTGCAGAAAAAAAAATAAAAAAATAAGTAAATATTAATAAATTCACCTGCTTGGGCGACCCATCCGACTGCAGGTGTCCAAAACCCTGGATGAATACTGGTTGAATGCGCGTGTGTAGTGTTTCTCATGTCGGGACTTGAAATTTTCAGTGTCCCGAATGAGAGTTACTGCGCATGTGCAGTACTTCATACATGCATGACCTGGTGGATCATCGCAGGACCTCGCAGGAGGGATAAGTATTTGTAAATACTGTGACTGAAGCTGCCAGGTTCGCTGCAATGGTAAGCCAGCCTGATGCAGCTTCTTTCACAGTGAAACGAAGCTGTGTATAAATAGACCCCTGTGTTAGACCAGTCTCCAACTTGGAAGTAGCCCCTTTAATAACACCTGAGTAATTATGTATACACTACTACATGAACAAAGGAATATCCAGGAGACTCCCGAAATTTGGGCCGACAAATCTCTTGCATGCCCCGACACTCAAACAATCACCCGTGTAATCCCTAGAGTTACTATGAATGGGTGGGGCTTGATGATGTCATCAAGTCCCACCCACCCCTTTAACACCAGAGCTCTCAAGGGTGATTGACAGATTTGCATAAATCGCGCCATTGAGCCCCGCCCCTCACAGTAATCTATGGCTCCCCTCCGGTTTCTCCCGGAGGGAAGCTTTCAATAGTCGGCAACCCTGAGATATATCCCAGGTTGCTCTCTCAGATCTTCCCAGAACATACAGCTCTCCTCCACACTAATCAAATGCTCTGATTCCTGTTTACAGGACTTCTTCCTGGCTGCACTCACTCTCTGGAATAACCTTCCTCACCCATAAAGACTATCCTCTACTCTCCAAACTTTAAAGTGTTCCCTTAAAACTCACCTCTTTAGACAAGATTATCCAATTCCTCAACCTACTTCTTAATACTTATCTACCCTAGTCACAACCACATTATTTATTTATTAACAGATTTTTATATAGTGCTATCAGGTTATGTAGCGCTTTTCAAAGAATTTAACAGCTACATTATAAGTTCCCTAACACACACACACACACACACACACACACTAAACTGTGGGTTTGGAAAAGTGGAGATGTTGCCCATAGCAACCAATCCGATTCAGGCTCTCACTTTCTTATGACATACTAGAGAATGTCAACTAGAATCTAATTGGTTGCTATGGGCAACATCTGCACTTTATTAAACCAGCAGCTTAGTAAATCTGGCCCACAGACTATTCGTTCAGACTGTATCATACAGAGCACTGAGCACTTTTATCATACAACCTGACTGCTTTTTTGTGTGATATATAGCATTTTCCCTTATGTATCAATCCCTAATGTTCTAATGACTGTAAACTTGCGGGTAGGGCCCTCTTACCCACCCAGTCTGTCTCTTACCACCTAGTCATGTTATAAAGATTGATAAAATTGTGAAGCTCTATAATCTGATGGTGCTATATAAAAACCCGTTCATTAATAAAAACAAATATTTATGTTGTCTCAAATCTCTGTAAAAATGATATTTGGTTTATTTATTGAATTAATTGAGATATTTTATTTTTTTGTATAACCCCAACACATTACTGTACATACTATGCAAATATATCAAGAAAAGGGTTAACATAGCCCAGCAGTCTGCAGGAAACATTACACTGCTTGGAAGGATATTAGACCTGTGTGTGATTTATCCAGCCAAGGAGACATATGGTGACTGACCCCATAAAGAGACATAAAGATTTCCATCAGCTCTGGCTTTTCGGCAAATCCTTAACTCATCCTTATCTCATTATTTATGTCCAACTTGCAGGAAACCTCTTCTTCTTTTCACTTTTCTTTTGCACAATAGTTACTGGCAATTATGGTTAAGTTAAATCTTTGTCTTTACACAAATCCGTGACTCTTATCCCATTATTTATGTCAAACTTGTTGGTTTCACTTGAATCTTTTTGCACGATACTTACTAGTAATAATGGTGAGATGCAAAGGAATGTGCCCCAGCACAAGATATTCTATACTGCAGCTTATTTTGAAATGCAGGTTGCAGCAATGCTGTCATTTGATCTCATGGATACCTCTTCAATGTTCTGATTTCAGGGCACTGTCTAGCAGTACATACTCAAGTCTTGCTAGACCCCATCTGCTACAGTCATTTTGGCAGTGCAATTCTGCTATATGACAGTGGAATGTGGAATTTTGTTCCTCCCTTTTCTTTTAACCCCAAGACACACCTTTGTAATCTGGTTGCAGTCACCGCATAGAAGGCAGGAATTCAGAAATAGGGACATCTGAAAGTTCTTTTTCGGATGTCCCTATTTCGAATACCCCTCCATTTGAATGTTTTTTTCAGAATGGGTGAGTATGCCGATCGTCATACTCACCCATTCATTTTTGCAAATGCCGCAGAACCCGGCCCTTCACCAGACCATGGAGGGTTGGGGTCAGGCTGCAGGGAATGGAGGGTTACGATCAGGCTGCGGGGATGGGAGGATTAGGGTCAGGCTGCGGGGAAGGGAGGGTTAGGGTTAGGATTAGGGGAAGTATTGAGGTAGTTTTTAGCCTTACCTTTCGGAGCACTGTGTTCGGAACTGGCTGGGAGAAAACGGCCCTATCGAAGTAGAGCCGTTCTTATCAGGGACCCACACCCTTTGTAATCATACTTGATATGCGACAGTTCTTACTGTCTCACTCGCGATTGCAAGACGGATGGGCATGCCAATTCCTGTGTGTGATGATCAGAGATCATCCTCTCTCCTAACCATCTGCTGAAACAATCCTGTACAGATATCTGCCTATTCTGCACAGAAAATGCCAGAAGAGTCAGACAGACCTGCGTACAAACTGCCCACATTAACATAGAAACATAGAAAGTGACGGCAGATAAGAGCCACATGGCCCATCTAGTCTCCCAGTTGTTTATATAAAACTATAATGACCCTATTTACCCTCAATTTAGTTTGAGATTTAGGATATTCTTATATTTATCCCAAGCATGTTTACACTGTTCTACTGTGTTACCTCAACCACCTCAGATGGGAGAATATTCCACTTATCTATCACCCTTTCAGTGAAGTTATTTTTCTGCATATTTCCTCTGAATCTTCCACCCTCCAGTCTATATTCACGCCCTCCTCCAGTTTATATCCATGCCCTTATGTTCTATTATACGTCTTCCTTTGATAAATGCCCCCTCCTCTAGCCGGTCACAACCCTTAATATATGTGAAAGCTGCTATCATATCCCCCCTTTCCCTTCTCTGCTCCAAGCTACACATGTTTAGTTCCTCTAGTCTTTCTTGGTATGGTGTGTGACACAGGCCATGGACCATTTTAGTTGCTCTTCTTTGCACAGTCTCTAATGTATTTATGTGTTTCTGGCGATATGGCCTCCAGAACTGAACACAGTATTCAAGGGAGTCGTAAAAACGATCTATAAAGGGGCATCACTACTTCCCTCTTTCTGCTACTAATTCCTATCCCTCTGCAACTAAGCATCTGACTTGCCTTTCTCATTGCTTTGTTACATTGTCCAACATTGCACCATTAGTGATTGTGATTTTTAGGATTTTCATAAAATAAATAATCCAATGCACCCTTTTTTTTGTATCAGCAAAAATTAAGATCGTAGGAGCAATGAATAAGGAATTCTATGATTGGCTGATAATTCCTCCTCCTTAGGTCTACTATAAGTTCATCCCTCCCACCTAGTGTGTTAACTCTCGTGAGCAGGGCCCTCAATCCTAGTTTTTTCTTCTCCATGACTTCCCTTCACTTCGTACCCTCTTGTCCCCCTCTGCTACCTTTTTACCCCGTCCCCACTTGGTGGCTCCCTCTCACTGCGCTTTATCCCCTCCTCCCTGATCTGCCAAGCTTGACACCTCACATTTTTACTTGCATCACTTTACTGTATTTTTGTGATATTTTTGAATGCAGAAGCATATGTCAACTGCTCTGCCTGCTCACATGGAGTTTCATTTCAAGGACCGTACCGTAAATTTAAATAATAATCCCCTCCCACCTGTGACTTATACCCGCCTGCCATCGGAAAACACTGCGAAAAAAATATTCTCGGATAACTTGATCGCACGGTTAACGCTCCATAGCGGCGCTTGTACTGTAGCTTGAGTAAAAAGTGTCCATTTTCTGTATTAAGCGATCAGAAAACACTCCCTCTGCAGTGGTCTGGATCCGGTCCTAAGTGACTACAAATAATCAATATTTATGTTTTTTTTCCCCACAGTCTGGGCTAGAATCAAATATTAAACCCTAAATTCCATGTCTGGTTCTGTTTACCAAACTCCGTATTGAGTCAAAGGTCCGGATTCATACTATGTATGCGTGGTAGCTTACTTGCGCTATCTACGTACCATTTCGGTCGGTAGATTGCTTAAGTGCGGTAGACCACGCTTACGCAATTTATGTACCTAAATGGTACGTAGATAGCGCAAATAAGCTACCACATATGCGTAGTAGCTCAATTCTTAAAACAACGTACGTAAGACGAAAACTACGTAACTGTGAATCCAGACCATAGAGCTTAGTTGCCAACTCTCCCTGAATATCAGGGAGACTCCCTGAAGATGATCTCCCTTCCCTGACTCCCGGAAGTGTTTGGTAATCTCCCTGATTCTAACTTCATCCATTGAGGTCTATGGAAATGACCGATTTCATGGAGAGGTCTATGGAGATGACCAATTTCATGGAGGCCAAGATGTAATGAAAGAATCTTGTTAATCAGCTGCAGCATCACTTTTAGCTTTTCTATAAATATAGTAATGAAAGTATTCACTGACAATGTAATAATCAATAAATACTGACATTTTTATTGTAAAATAGTTTTCCTGGCAGTGCTAGATACACCTATGGGTGGAGCTATTCACAGGACACACCTCTTTGGCGCTACAGGACACACCCCTTTGGTGCAGCACCTTGATAGTGGTCTTACAATCTCCCTGATATTCATTTGCAAAAGTAGGCAACCATGCCATAGAGCAGAAGTCTTCAGTGGGACGTTGGATGAAGTTGAATGAAGTTTACTGTCTTGCTGTTTTTTTGCATAGTTAATAAAATTGTAAAATATGTGTTCTTTGAGGCATAGAATATCACACTATAAACATGTTTCTCCAGTTATTTCATTGTCTCAGCTGTTACCTATGATACAAATAGGTATTTTAGTGGGTTCTTACTGCAGCCCATAAAGTTAAACATTCAGCCCTTAAATGTTATTTAATAGGCTGTTACACCAACTTAGGAGCTATCATTCACAGGCCAGGGACCATCAGTTGCATTTGGAATACTTGTAGCTATGTTGAGACAGATATATGGTAAGGTAACTAGAAACCAAGGGATCATTAGGGCCCTTAGTTGTGTGAAAGGTCACAGGGAATTTTATGCATGACAAAAGTGTGTGAAAACAAATACAATCAATAAACTATGTTGGTTATTTATGGGCTAGTAAACATGGAGATCTGTCATGACTCAGGCCAAAGGTTATCTTGGTCAGGCTATAACTGGCTCTAGGGGCGTCCTCTTTCTAAAGGGCTTTTATTTTATGGTATAGGGATCTGCCCGGTTATCTATATATAACCTCTTCTTG
Organism: Limnodynastes dumerilii; assembly: GCA_011038615.1. Lineage (NCBI taxonomy): Eukaryota > Metazoa > Chordata > Amphibia > Anura > Limnodynastidae > Limnodynastes > Limnodynastes dumerilii. Next base: position 128,201 of record WWET01003204.1, on the reverse strand, counting down.
CCCTATGCACTAGATATTTTTTAGACATGACAAACCACACTGTGCCCTGAACTATCCTGTCACTCCCCTCTGTCATATGTAGTCACTCCACTGTCACTTCCCTCTGTCATGCATAGTCACTCCCCTTTATCACTCCCCTCTGTCATGCATAGTCACTCCCCTCTGTCATGCATAGTCACTCCCCTGTCACTCCCCTCCGTCATACCTAGTCACTCCCCTCCATCATGCATAGTCACTCCCCTCTGTCATGCCTAGTCACTCCCCTCTGTCATGCCTAGTCACTCCCCTCTGTCATGCATAGTCACTCCCCTGTCACTCCCCTCCATCATGCGTACTCACTCCCCTGTCACTCCCCTCTGTCATGCATAGTCACGCCTCTGTCACTCCGCTCTGTAATGCGTAGTCACTAACCTCTGTCATGCATAGTCACTCCCCTCGGTCATGCATAGTCACTTCCCTCTGTCATGCATAGTCACTTCCCTGTCACTCCCCTCTGTCATGCATAGTCACTCCCCTGTCATTCCCCTCTGTCACGCATAGTCACTCTCCTCTGTCACGCATAGTCACTCCCCTCTGTCACGCATAGTCACCCCCCTCTGTCACGCATAGTCACTCCCCTCTGTCACGCATAGTCACTCCCCTCTGTCACGCATAGTCACTCCCCTCTGTCACGCATAGTCACTCCCCTCTGTCACGCATAGTCACTCCCCTCTGTCACGCATAGTCACTCCCCTCTGTCACGCATAGTCACTCCCCTCTGTCACGCATAGTCACTCCCCTCTGTCACGCATAGTCACTCCCCTCTGTCACGCATAGTCACTCCCCTCTGTCACGCATAGTCACTCCCCTCTGTCACGCATAGTCACTCCCCTCTGTCACGCATAGTCACCCCCCTCTGTCACGCATAGTCACTCCCCTCTGTCACGCATAGTCACTCCCCTCTGTCACGCATAGTCACTCCCCTCTGTCACGCATAGTCACTCCCCTCTGTCACGCATAGTCACTCCCCTCTGTCACGCATAGTCACTCCCCTCTGTCACGCATAGTCACTCCCCTCTGTCACGCATAGTCACTCCCCTCTGTCACGCATAGTCACTCCCCTCTGTCACGCATAGTCACTCCCCTCTGTCACGCATAGTCACTCCCCTCTGTCACGCATAGTCACTCCCCTCTGTCACGCATAGTCACCCCCCTCTGTCACGCATAGTCACTCCCCTCTGTCACGCATAGTCACTCCCCTCTGTCACGCATAGTCACTCCCCTCTGTCACGCATAGTCACTCCCCTCTGTCACGCATAGTCACTCCCCTCTGTCACGCATAGTCACTCCCCTCTGTCACGCATAGTCACTCCCCTCTGTCACGCATAGTCACTCCCCTCTGTCACGCATAGTCACTCCCCTCTGTCACGCATAGTCACTCCCCTCTGTCACGCATAGTCACTCCCCTCTGTCACGCATAGTCACTCCCCTCTGTCACGCATAGTCACCCCCCTCTGTCACGCATAGTCACTCCCCTCTGTCACGCATAGTCACTCCCCTCTGTCACGCATAGTCACTCCCCTCTGTCACGCATAGTCACTCCCCTCTGTCACGCATAGTCACTCCCCTCTGTCACGCATAGTCACTCCCCTCTGTCACGCATAGTCACTCCCCTCTGTCACGCATAGTCACTCCCCTCTGTCACGCATAGTCACTCCCCTCTGTCACGCATAGTCACTCCCCTCTGTCACGCATAGTCACTCCCCTCTGTCACGCATAGTCACTCCCCTCTGTCACGCATAGTCACCCCCCTCTGTCACGCATAGTCACTCCCCTCTGTCACGCATAGTCACTCCCCTCTGTCACGCATAGTCACTCCCCTCTGTCACGCATAGTCACTCCCCTCTGTCACGCATAGTCACTCCCCTCTGTCACGCATAGTCACTCCCCTCTGTCACGCATAGTCACTCCCCTCTGTCACGCATAGTCACTCCCCTCTGTCACGCATAGTCACTCCCCTCTGTCACGCATAGTCACTCCCCTCTGTCACGCATAGTCACTCCCCTCTGTCACGCATAGTCACTCCCCTCTGTCACGCATAGTCACCCCCCTCTGTCACGCATAGTCACTCCCCTCTGTCACGCATAGTCACTCCCCTCTGTCACGCATAGTCACTCCCCTCTGTCACGCATAGTCACTCCCCTCTGTCACGCATAGTCACTCCCCTCTGTCACGCATAGTCACTCCCCTCTGTCACGCATAGTCACTCCCCTCTGTCACGCATAGTCACTCCCCTCTGTCACGCATAGTCACTCCCCTCTGTCACGCATAGTCACTCCCCTCTGTCACGCATAGTCACTCCCCTCTGTCACGCATAGTCACTCCCCTCTGTCACGCATAGTCACCCCCCTCTGTCACGCATAGTCACTCCCCTCTGTCACGCATAGTCACTCCCCTCTGTCACGCATAGTCACTCCCCTCTGTCACGCATAGTCACTCCCCTCTGTCACGCATAGTCACTCCCCTCTGTCACGCATAGTCACTCCCCTCTGTCACGCATAGTCACTCCCCTCTGTCACGCATAGTCACTCCCCTCTGTCACGCATAGTCACTCCCCTCTGTCACGCATAGTCACTCCCCTCTGTCACGCATAGTCACTCCCCTCTGTCACGCATAGTCACTCCCCTCTGTCACGCATAGTCACCCCCCTCTGTCACGCATAGTCACTCCCCTCTGTCACGCATAGTCACTCCCCTCTGTCACGCATAGTCACTCCCCTCTGTCACGCATAGTCACTCCCCTCTGTCACGCATAGTCACTCCCCTCTGTCACGCATAGTCACTCCCCTCTGTCACGCATAGTCACTCCCCTCTGTCACGCATAGTCACTCCCCTCTGTCACGCATAGTCACTCCCCTCTGTCACGCATAGTCACTCCCCTCTGTCACGCATAGTCACTCCCCTCTGTCACGCATAGTCACTCCCCTCTGTCACGCATAGTCACCCCCCTCTGTCACGCATAGTCACTCCCCTCTGTCACGCATAGTCACTCCCCTCTGTCACGCATAGTCACTCCCCTCTGTCACGCATAGTCACTCCCCTCTGTCACGCATAGTCACTCCCCTCTGTCACGCATAGTCACTCCCCTCTGTCACGCATAGTCACTCCCCTCTGTCACGCATAGTCACTCCCCTCTGTCACGCATAGTCACTCCCCTCTGTCACGCATAGTCACTCCCCTCTGTCACGCATAGTCACTCCCCTCTGTCACGCATAGTCACTCCCCTCTGTCACGCATAGTCACCCCCCTCTGTCACGCATAGTCACTCCCCTCTGTCACGCATAGTCACTCCCCTCTGTCACGCATAGTCACTCCCCTCTGTCACGCATAGTCACTCCCCTCTGTCACGCATAGTCACTCCCCTCTGTCACGCATAGTCACTCCCCTCTGTCACGCATAGTCACTCCCCTCTGTCACGCATAGTCACTCCCCTCTGTCACGCATAGTCACTCCCCTCTGTCACGCATAGTCACTCCCCTCTGTCACGCATAGTCACTCCCCTCTGTCACGCATAGTCACTCCCCTCTGTCACGCATAGTCACCCCCCTCTGTCACGCATAGTCACTCCCCTCTGTCACGCATAGTCACTCCCCTCTGTCACGCATAGTCACTCCCCTCTGTCACGCATAGTCACTCCCCTCTGTCACGCATAGTCACTCCCCTCTGTCACGCATAGTCACTCCCCTCTGTCACGCATAGTCACTCCCCTCTGTCACGCATAGTCACTCCCCTCTGTCACGCATAGTCACTCCCCTCTGTCACGCATAGTCACTCCCCTCTGTCACGCATAGTCACTCCCCTCTGTCACGCATAGTCACTCCCCTCTGTCACGCATAGTCACCCCCCTCTGTCACGCATAGTCACTCCCCTCTGTCACGCATAGTCACTCCCCTCTGTCACGCATAGTCACTCCCCTCTGTCACGCATAGTCACTCCCCTCTGTCACGCATAGTCACTCCCCTCTGTCACGCATAGTCACTCCCCTCTGTCACGCATAGTCACTCCCCTCTGTCACGCATAGTCACTCCCCTCTGTCACGCATAGTCACTCCCCTCTGTCACGCATAGTCACTCCCCTCTGTCACGCATAGTCACTCCCCTCTGTCACGCATAGTCACTCCCCTCTGTCACGCATAGTCACCCCCCTCTGTCACGCATAGTCACTCCCCTCTGTCACGCATAGTCACTCCCCTCTGTCACGCATAGTCACTCCCCTCTGTCACGCATAGTCACTCCCCTCTGTCACGCATAGTCACTCCCCTCTGTCACGCATAGTCACTCCCCTCTGTCACGCATAGTCACTCCCCTCTGTCACGCATAGTCACTCCCCTCTGTCACGCATAGTCACTCCCCTCTGTCACGCATAGTCACTCCCCTCTGTCACGCATAGTCACTCCCCTCTGTCACGCATAGTCACTCCCCTCTGTCACGCATAGTCACCCCCCTCTGTCACGCATAGTCACTCCCCTCTGTCACGCATAGTCACTCCCCTCTGTCACGCATAGTCACTCCCCTCTGTCACGCATAGTCACTCCCCTCTGTCACGCATAGTCACTCCCCTCTGTCACGCATAGTCACTCCCCTCTGTCACGCATAGTCACTCCCCTCTGTCACGCATAGTCACTCCCCTCTGTCACGCATAGTCACTCCCCTCTGTCACGCATAGTCACTCCCCTCTGTCACGCATAGTCACTCCCCTCTGTCACGCATAGTCACTCCCCTCTGTCACGCATAGTCACCCCCCTCTGTCACGCATAGTCACTCCCCTCTGTCACGCATAGTCACTCCCCTCTGTCACGCATAGTCACTCCCCTCTGTCACGCATAGTCACTCCCCTCTGTCACGCATAGTCACTCCCCTCTGTCACGCATAGTCACTCCCCTCTGTCACGCATAGTCACTCCCCTCTGTCACGCATAGTCACTCCCCTCTGTCACGCATAGTCACTCCCCTCTGTCACGCATAGTCACTCCCCTCTGTCACGCATAGTCACTCCCCTCTGTCACGCATAGTCACTCCCCTCTGTCACGCATAGTCACCCCCCTCTGTCACGCATAGTCACTCCCCTCTGTCACGCATAGTCACTCCCCTCTGTCACGCATAGTCACTCCCCTCTGTCACGCATAGTCACTCCCCTCTGTCACGCATAGTCACTCCCCTCTGTCACGCATAGTCACTCCCCTCTGTCACGCATAGTCACTCCCCTCTGTCACGCATAGTCACTCCCCTCTGTCACGCATAGTCACTCCCCTCTGTCACGCATAGTCACTCCCCTCTGTCACGCATAGTCACTCCCCTCTGTCACGCATAGTCACTCCCCTCTGTCACGCATAGTCACCCCCCTCTGTCACGCATAGTCACTCCCCTCTGTCACGCATAGTCACTCCCCTCTGTCACGCATAGTCACTCCCCTCTGTCACGCATAGTCACTCCCCTCTGTCACGCATAGTCACTCCCCTCTGTCACGCATAGTCACTCCCCTCTGTCACGCATAGTCACTCCCCTCTGTCACGCATAGTCACTCCCCTCTGTCACGCATAGTCACTCCCCTCTGTCACGCATAGTCACTCCCCTCTGTCACGCATAGTCACTCCCCTCTGTCACGCATAGTCACTCCCCTCTGTCACGCATAGTCACCCCCCTCTGTCACGCATAGTCACTCCCCTCTGTCACGCATAGTCACTCCCCTCTGTCACGCATAGTCACTCCCCTCTGTCACGCATAGTCACTCCCCTCTGTCACGCATAGTCACTCCCCTCTGTCACGCATAGTCACTCCCCTCTGTCACGCATAGTCACTCCCCTCTGTCACGCATAGTCACTCCCCTCTGTCACGCATAGTCACTCCCCTCTGTCACGCATAGTCACTCCCCTCTGTCACGCATAGTCACTCCCCTCTGTCACGCATAGTCACTCCCCTCTGTCACGCATAGTCACCCCCCTCTGTCACGCATAGTCACTCCCCTCTGTCACGCATAGTCACTCCCCTCTGTCACGCATAGTCACTCCCCTCTGTCACGCATAGTCACTCCCCTCTGTCACGCATAGTCACTCCCCTCTGTCACGCATAGTCACTCCCCTCTGTCACGCATAGTCACTCCCCTCTGTCACGCATAGTCACTCCCCTCTGTCACGCATAGTCACTCCCCTCTGTCACGCATAGTCACTCCCCTCTGTCACGCATAGTCACTCCCCTCTGTCACGCATAGTCACTCCCCTCTGTCACGCATAGTCACCCCCCTCTGTCACGCATAGTCACTCCCCTCTGTCACGCATAGTCACTCCCCTCTGTCACGCATAGTCACTCCCCTCTGTCACGCATAGTCACTCCCCTCTGTCACGCATAGTCACTCCCCTCTGTCACGCATAGTCACTCCCCTCTGTCACGCATAGTCACTCCCCTCTGTCACGCATAGTCACTCCCCTCTGTCACGCATAGTCACTCCCCTCTGTCACGCATAGTCACTCCCCTCTGTCACGCATAGTCACTCCCCTCTGTCACGCATAGTCACTCCCCTCTGTCACGCATAGTCACCCCCCTCTGTCACGCATAGTCACTCCCCTCTGTCACGCATAGTCACTCCCCTCTGTCACGCATAGTCACTCCCCTCTGTCACGCATAGTCACTCCCCTCTGTCACGCATAGTCACTCCCCCTTTATATTTTGTGGGGTCTGGGACACACCAGTGGGGCCCCGCGCCCTATGTGAGGTCATCATTGATGTCACGTGGGGGGGAGGGGCCCCGCAGACCTGTGTTACCATCTTCCCTGCGCATTGGCCATGTAATGATGGTGGGCCCCCATCAGATGAGGGCCCGGGACAGTAGTACCAGCTGCCCCCCCCCCCTGATGACAGCCCTGTCTATCACAATGGAGGGAGTGAGGTTTAATGATATTATGGGTATAGTTCGCCGCTGTGATGAGATTTTTGACACATCCAGTCCCGGCAAAGCAACAACGATTTTTGGTCAGTTCTGGATCAGACAGAATAGACCCTGCGATATTTCAAGGAACAAAAGAGAGGTCCAGCTCTCCAAACAAACACTATGTGTCAGCACATAAATAAAAAGGAGGTTTAGGTCACAATATAGCTATATTGGGTCAAGCTCACCTGCCCAGCGTCAAGGCACCTCCTGTAGGTGAGTCCCTATCCATTTGCTATATGTGTATATATTCTCTTAGACATAATACTCTACATAACATTTATGTAGGACTATGTCTTACCCGTCTGCGTTGTTCTTTTCTGTCCTGTTTCATCACCTGTTAAATACTGACCTGTTCTGTTATGTCATATTATACAACTCTGACCTCCAAATGCTCAAACAGGCAACAAAAGGTTAGACAGGTTACTACACATAGGTGTGTCACATAGAATGAAAGGGTGACTCTCTAATTGTTTTTCTAAATGGTCATCGCTCTAATATGGCTATTTCAAAACCTGTTAATGAATGAATGAATGAATAAATAACACAACTATGGTGAGGAGCCCAGGGACACAGGAACATATGTGAAACACCATGAGGAATAAGAGGCACAATCCTGATAATACCCTGGATGTTTACACCTCTGGGTGATAATTAATGTAACAATGCTTAAGCTATGAGTGTGATCTATATTACCATGGAACTGTTTAAAATAAAATGGACTTTAAGATACAGCAGTCATAAATGGCAATTATGCCAAATGAAACACTGGCACTAGGGGCAGTACAGTGGCTCAGTGAGTAGCCCTTGTGCCTCACAGCGCTGAGGTCATGTGTTCGGTACCTGGGCTAGTCGTTATCTGTGTGGAGTTTGTATGTTCTCCCTGTGTCTGGGTGGGTTTCCTCCCACACTCCCAAAAACACGCTGTTAGGTTAATTGACTGCTGACTAAATTTACCCTTGTGTGTGTGTGTTAGGGACCTTGGTATGTAGTTCAGATAGGGGCATGGACTGATGTGAATGTCTAATGTTCTCTGTAAAGCGCTGTGGACAATTTGTGGCGCTATATAAATAAGTGTTAATAATAATATTTCCCTATTCCAATTACTGATATTAAGACTTATAATGAAAAGAGGGTTTGGTCTGTGGGTCTCTGGTGAAAGTGTAGTCAAAATGTTAATGTATTTTATTATTATACTAATATTTTTATGTGATCACGGTTGTCATTGTCAATCACTTTGGTTTGAGATACTAGAACCCAAGACTGTCCAGCTATGTTGTATCAATCTACCATTGTTTTATTACATCATTTTAATAAAGAAGTAAATTGTATTTATTGGTGGTTTCTTGTTGTAAATTGGTCATGAGGCGTTCTTTGTTGTTCTTTTATGTTGTTGTATATGTATGGCGATACAGGAAGCCATTTTTCTAGAGCTGTCCTGACCATTTATACTATTATTATATATATATTATTGTTATTATTATATATTATTATATCTCTGACTTGTGTGGCGCACATTAGTGGTGGTGGCTATTCGAAAACTGCGGAGGCAACATTACAAACTAAATCTATACATGACGAAAATATTACCTGTCACTGTTGGAATCTTCAAAGACACACCAGTCACAGGACTGACGCTGTCTCAGCGGAAACTGACGAAAGCTGATCACGGTCATCATTTCAGTGCTGGGATGAGGTTTGTCAAAATACAGATCATCGGAGCCATTGAGAGAATGACAAGACAGTGTAGCCAGCACTCCTGGATCTATCTGAGTCTTGGGGCTAGATTTACTAAGCTGCGTGAAAGGAGAAGTGGAGATATTGCTCATAGCCACCAATCAGATTCTAGCTCTCACTTTCTTATTACATACTAGAAATTGTCAGCTAAAATCTGATTGGTTGCTATGGGTAACATTTCCACTTTTCCTTTCCCGCAGCTGGGATCCATATGCATGAAAATTTAAGGGTTGGATCTGGCCCTTTGTCATTTTCAGTTAATGTAAAACCAGACACATTCTTGGAGTTCACACCTCCTAATCACAATAGGGTCGTTACTACCACTAGGCAGGTTTAGGTAGAAGCCTTAGGTGCCGGGTCTGGAGAGGTGTCACATAGTTGTTCTTGAAACCTAACCCTGGTGGCAGAACACACAAGCCACCGTTCACCTAATTCCCTGAAGTGGTGCTTACTTGTATTTCTCAGTCATGCAGCTGTCATGTCTCTGACAAATGATAGGCTAAACAGTACTAGTAAGCTCCGCTGCAAGGTTTCGGCTGGTTTGGCGGATTGTGTGTTCCGCAGTACAGGTTCAGCTCATTCCCTGTGAGATTGAAGAAGTATAAATAAACAATGCTTAGGGGGTACAAGGGGGGAGTGGGGGCAATGGGCTGAAGATTTACATTCATTTTTTTCATGATCTCATAAACTGAGAAGCATCTCTCATATCCTTCCCTAAAATACCAGTGTAATATAACCAAGACTAGTGTATTCCAAGCTCTTCTCTGTGTTCTAAATGAGCAGCCTGGCTTCAGTCCAGTTCCTTATGAATTCTGCTGCTCGACTGGTCCCTCTTTCCATCTGCTCTTACATTTTTTCTCCTCTCTGCCAGGCTTTCTAATGGCTCCCAACACACACAGGATACAGTTCCAATTTTAATCCTAAGCCCCAAAGAGCTCAGCAATGTCCTAGCTCATTACATCTCCTTCCTCTTCCTAAAATACTGTCCCATATGGGAAATCCACTCTGCAAATGATCTCCTTACATCTCTCATCATCTTGTTCCACTCATACCTTCAAGATTTTAATTGTGCTGCAGATAATTTCAAGAACTTTGGACCGTGTTCACAGATCCAGATGCGTCAGGTGCAGACAGATCTACACCTAACACCCGTCCTGCCCCCTATCCAAACCCCCGTTTTTACGTACCTTATGGCACTAATGAGTGCCATAGGGCTACCTTATATATCCATGCAATGTCCGCACCGAGGTGGCATTACTGATCTTGCTACTTAAAATACTCTGTGTGGTCTTTAAAGACCGCACAAAGGCAATCTACTGGCAACCAAACTGGTACGTAGATTGCGTAAATGACCTACCACGCATGCACAGTAGGTCATTTACTAAGGATCCGCACCAAAGAAGCATCTGCTTCTTAGGTGTGAATATGGTCCTTTCTCTCTAATGCCACCAAAGATCACAAAGGGACAAATTTAATAAACATGGACGGCATCCAGAATGGTGAAATGTGGGTGTTTTGGGCACTTTGTGTGGGGAAATCGTCTACATATCAATACCGTGCATGTGTAGGAAAAGGATCTGGATCCAGGTTTCTGTGCTGGCAGCCTTGCCAAGGGCCATGTGGGACAACCCACCATGCGTACAGAGTGTACACATGGTGGGAGGGGGGCTGTAATCAAATCTAACTCTAAAGGATTGGTTAAGCCCTGAAGTACGATTCTCATCTTCTGTGAGGTTTACAAAAATTGCAGCGTATTTAAAATGCTGGATATGTTTGTATGGTATATTGATCAACCTCTTCTCTCTCTCTCTCCCTCCTCAGGAACAAAGCCCTGCCCCCACGGAGCAATGCTCAACATCATTGTGAAGTAGGGGGTGAAGCCAAGTGTGGGAGACTGGCGCAATGTCTCGGAAGTCTAGGAGCATTTCCCAAATTTTGTGTGTCTCCTGTACATACCTGGAAGAGTTGCCATGTATTTTGTATAAATGTATTTTTTACGTTTTTATTTTATACCGCTGTACAAATCAGGGGCGTTTTAAGAAGTGAGGGGGCCCATGTGCAGGATTTGCTGCACATGTGCCCCCAACCCCCCGCCCACCTACACTAACCTGAACGTAGGGACGCTGGGGACGTCCCCTCCAGTGTCCCTACGGCGTATCCACGATCGGGCATTGCCGTAGCAACGTCGGGCAACATCTGCCCGGCGCATGCGCAGATCAGCTGAAAAAACGATCTTACAACTGCCGTCCTAGCGACGGCGGGCGTAGTTCAGGATCAGGCTCTTTGTGTGGGGAAATCAATACCGTACATGTGTGTGCTTTAGGCTTCCAGAAAAGGATATGGATCCTTAGGATCCAGGTTTCTGTGCTGGGAGCCTTTCTAAGGGACAACCCACCATGCGTACAGAGTGTACACATGGTGGGAGGGGGGCTGTAATCAATTCTAACTATAAAGGATTGGTTAAGCCCTGAAGTACGATTCTCATTTTCTGTGAGGTTTACAAAAATTGCAGAGTATTTAAAATGTTGGATATGTTTGTATGGTATATTGGTCAACCTCTTCTCTCTCTCTCCCTCCTCAAGAACAAAGCCCTGCCTCCACGGAGCAATGCTCAACATCATTGGGAAGTAGGGGGTGAAGCCAAGTGTGGGAGACTGGCGCAATGTCTCGGAAGTCTAGGAGCATTTCTCAAATTTTGTGTGTCTCCTGTACATACCTGGAAGAGTTGGCATGTATTTTGTATAAATGTATTTTTTACGTTTTCATTTTATACCGCTGTACAAATATTATTTACCATGAAAAGTCCATCAGCCATACAGATGCCATATTAGAGCAAAAAATTTTACAAAATAATTTAATGTTGAATAATTACTAATTGTTTTGTGCTTTTTAGCAAATTATTATTTGAGTGTTTACAGGATAGTTTAAAAAAATGTATTTCAATTTTTCTTAATTTACTGAAACCAAAATAAATGAGTACTGAATAAATATATAATAATCAAACACACATTTAAGTATTTCTTAGGAATATATGATTAAACATGTAAAGATAATCAGATTCAGATTTTGTTATGTGTTGGGAAAATAAGCAAAACATACAAACTCTCTTTCTGGGAAGGAGCATTCTAGCCTTTTGCTTGTTCCCTTGTCTGTGGCCTTTATGCCTTACCCCCCCCCCTCTTTTTTTTTTTTTTTTTTCCTGAACCTGGTTCCTAATTGCTTTACTCTTTCCTCCCTGCACTGTACTTATATATCCAAGTAAGTTTTCATACATATAGAGTATCACTGCTTTGGGTGCTGCCATCACATTTTTTTTAAGTTAAAATACTAGTAGTTTATTATAGCATATCATTCAGGAAGCCATAAATACAGTCATCTCAGTTAATATCATAGTAGGTTGTGAGATCTGTCTTTTCAAAGGAGCCAAAACAAATACATTACATAGGAGCTGTTTTGTCCTAAATGTATTTAAAAGACATCTTTGGCTATTTCCTTTATACTAAAGCAGTAATGTCTCAATTCTATGGAAAACAAGGGTCTTTCCAAGAGGAAATATCCATTGGGAATCAGTGGGAGAGACTTGGGAAGACAGTGAAATACGTGTAATACACCAGAATAGAGAGGTAATTTATAAATACTTATTTTATTTTATGTGATTTACAGGAACACTGAACTTTGTGTCTGTTATGGAAATATTCTTGATTCCTTGCTCTGTGTTTGGATTAAAATAATTTAGCGTATAAATGTAGGATAATTCTGCCACAGCAGTTCCTGCCACCATTCAAAGCGGAATGGCGTAGCCCTGCAGCCTCTCACTGCCGCCCAGCTGAGACAGGAAGCTGCGGAAAGCCTGCCATGTTGGTGGCGTATTGCGACAGACTGATGTTGCTCTATATTCCGACCCCTAAATTACTTAACATGTAAGAAGGAGAAGGCACATTATATAAAATACAAGTAGGTTATATTATGGGTCTGGGAATGACACATACTATAATATAATGGGATATATTATGGGTCTGGAAATGACACATACTATAATATAAGGGGATATATTAAGAGTTTGAGAATGGGAAATACTGTAATATAAGGGGATATATTATAGGTCTGGGAATGGCACATACTATAATATAAGGGGATATATTATGGGTCTCGAAATGACACATACTATAATATAAGGGGATATATTAAGAGTTTGAGAATGGCACATACTGTAATATAAGGGGATATATTATAGGTCTGGGAATGGCACATACTATAATATAATGGGATATATTATGGGTCTGGGAATGGCACATACTTTAATATAAGGGGATATATTATGGGTCTGGGAATAGCTCATACTATAATATAAGGGGATATATTATGGGTCTGGGAATAGCTCATACTATAATATAAGGGGATATATTATGGATCTGGGAATGGCACATACTATAATATAAGGGGATATATTAGGGGTCTGGGAATAGCACATACTATAATATAAGGAGATATATTATAGGTCTGGGAATGACACATATTGTAATATAAGGATATATATTAGGGGTCTGGGAATGACACATACTATAATATAGGGTGATATGTTATGGGTCTGGGAATAGCACATACTATAATATATGTGGGGTATATTAGTGTCTGGGAATGTATATAGTGTGCCTACATAGACCTAAAATAGCTAGGGAATAGAAAGCAAGTAGCCTGGTAAATGAAACCTATGGGTTTACCACAGTCGTGCATTATAACTTTCTATTTTGCCAAGGTTTTCAGTAGACCTTCACCCCAACATAGAAGCCACCAGCATCATGACTCAGTGGGTAGCACTTGTGTCTCCCATCACTGAGGTCATGAGTTCAATTCCTGTGCTAGTTATTATCTGTATGTTCTCCCTGTGTCTGTGTGGGTTTCCTCCCACATTCCAAAAACAATTAACTAGTGGTTAATTGGTGTTAGGTAACTTAGATTAGGGCAGGGAGTGGTGTGAATGTTAAATGTTCTCTATAAAGAGCTATGTAATCCGATAGCTCTATATAAAAACCTGATAATAAATAATATGGACCCATTATTACAGTTGTCTTATTTCCAGAATAGGTCATTGGCCAGAAAAATAATGTTATTTAAACATCATTTTTGTCTTCCATACTTTATAATTGGACTTGCCTTTTGAGGATACTTTGTGTATTCAGTCTTTGTGCTTCCACTCTAATTAATAATCCTCGTGCATTTCTGCATGGTGCCAAATACACAACATTCCTGAGTTCTGACGGGAGTGTTAATGTGACGGCAATCAGGGTCTGGAGAATCGTTCTTGGACACATGTTGTATTTTCTTTCTTCAAATCCTGAGTCACATCAGGGGCTGCAGGTATTTTACAAGAGATATTTCACAAGAGCTTGCACTGTAATTTCCCTAATAGGTCAAGCAGTCCCAGAAATAAAAGCTATTATTAAACATGAACATGGCCAGAAACTATTTGTAAAAGCTAAGTAGAAGCCATTGTGCACTGAAACAGGAGCCAAAAGCCCTGATTAATGAACGGGCAGAAATGATGTCAACAGTAAGGCCATTTGTTCCTGCTTAATCATACAGGGGATATATGTCACATTTGTAGCTATCTACAAACACAGGTTACCCAATATTCATGATCATTCGATCACTTTCCTTCCTCTTCCTCGGTGATGTAACGCTGTGTGAATATTTGTTGACACAACAAAATGGCTGCTTCTAAGGGCTGAAACAAAGCGTTACGAGTCTCCGCTGCGAATACTCTCATTGCGAAATAGGGACAGCCAAAAGATGCTTTTCGGCTGACCCTATTTCGAATGCGAGCTGTTTCACAATTTTTTTTTTTATGAATGGGTGAGTAAGTTATTCGCCTACTCACCCATTCATTTTCGGAAGCGCCGCTGCCTGGGAGTGCATCACACAGCCAACATGACATCACTCTGCAGCCGGATTCAAGGACGCCGTCTCCCGCAGTTCAATTTCGGAGACCCGGGCCGTTTTTTAAGGGAACTTGCTACGTTTTATATTCCATCTCGGACATCTGTTATGTGGGGTAGGTGGAAAAGGGGACTGTGTTTTTGTATTTATTTAGTTGTTTTAGTGGATGTTTCGTTATAATAAATTGATTGTTTATTTTGACATACTACACCAATGTCCCCGTTCTCTCTGTATTATATTACATGAGACGGAACCACTGAAAATAGGAACATTTTTTATCCATAACCTCCCCCCTAATACTGCCTGCTACTAATTCATTAATCAGGACAGTGTATGGTTATATGGGTTCTTTGTTTTTACTTATGGTTTTATGTGTATACTTAGTTTAGGAATCACAAGCGCTAGATGTGTTAGGTCTCTTATTTATATCTTGTACATTTATGGGTTCGTAGAGCCCATTTCCAATATATCTTGCAGCTTGCATTTAGCACTGGATGTCCAGTGGCCATGTCATGCTGACTTCTTATCATCCTTATTATTTAGATTACAGTCTTGGATTCAACTGACCAAAAATTGACGACTCTCTGCCAGTGCCCATATGTGTGGATGGGTTGAAACACATTCTGATTGGTTGGCACAAATACACACATTGAAATGCGTAGAAGCGTATAAAAAGTCTAATCCGGTCTACATTCTCCACCTCTACACTTTAAATTGCTCACGCAAACTCCTAAACAGGGCCATCTTTTCCACTGGCCAGCTCAAACTTCCCAGTGAAAAAAACGGCCCTGTCTATTGCTTTCCCCTCCTGCAGCTTCTGTTTAGACCAGGGGTTCTCAACACATGGTATGCATGGGCTTCGGGTCCAGTAGCAAGGAGAGCTGCACAGGTCCGTGCAGAAGTGTGCATATTGCTTCTGCCTGCAGCAACACTCCCTGCAGGCAGGATCAGCACATCACAGAAAGGCTGTGCAGGCACGGAGCTGAGGGGGAGGAGCTTCCTTCTCCAGAGAAAGAAGAGCCATGGAGATAAATGAAGTGGAGGAGGCTGTGTTATGCTGCAGATGCTGGAGCAGGTAAGTAAGGATAGAGTCGTGTGACTAAAAGTAATGTGGGAAGAGAGAGAAGGGGGAAAATGTGTAATGTAGGCAGAGGGATATAACACAAGGGGGTAATGTGCAATATGTAGTGTAGAGAGGGATATAACAGAAGGGGTAATGTGCATTATGTAGTGCAGAGAGGGATATAACAGAAGGGGGTAATGTGCAATATGTAGTGTAGAGAGGGATATAACAGAAGGGGTAATGTGCAATATGTAGTGT
>WWET01003204.1:25339-61245 GCA_011038615.1 Limnodynastes dumerilii | reverse complement strand
GTATAAAATAAAAGCCTGTTAAATAATAAAGTGAAACCAAATAAAAAATTATATTGACTTGAAGCTGCCATGGGCCGCTATCGCCATCTAGTGGTTCTTTAGTATTACAACTACATATTTTGCTGGTCTAATAATAGTAATATAACATGATGATGACTGTATAAAAGCCTGTTAAATAATAAAGTGAAACCAAATAAAAAATTATATTGACTTGAAGCTGCCATGGGCCGCTATCGCCATCTAGTGGTTCTTTAGTATTACAACTACATAATCTCTTTTGCTGGTAATGTAAGGTAAATGTAGCCAATAGTGCAGGGCACAATGGTGCATATTCCTTTTCCCAATGCCGAATTGTGCTCTCACTGATGGGAACAGTTAAGGACATGCTGCAGGACTGGGGTGGTTAGAGTCAGGGGACAGTTAAGGTTAGGCTGTGGGAAGGAGATGGTGAGAGATAGGGAATAGCCTTCAGGATAGGGAGTGGTTAGGGGATGGTTAGTGTTAGACTGACAAAAATAGTATATGTCGCCGTTGGAAACTATGAAGACACAGCAGTTGCGGAAACTACGCTGTTTTGTCACAACTGAAAAATGACTGTGGTCGTCATTCATTGATTATACACAGGGAGCAGTGGCGCATCTACAATGGGTGCAGTGCACACAGGCCCCCGCAGACAAAGGGGCCGCCCGTGGCACTTACCCTGCACCCAATGGAAGATCCCAGTACCACCTATTTCTGTACAAACGGTGACGGTCTCCAGCAGCCTTCCGTTCCCCGCACTGCGCGCGGGTGTCACATGGGGATGTCAGGCGTGCGTGCACTGCGCAGCCTCATGCTCCTCTTCTGTTTGCAGAGCGTGAGGCTGCGCAGTGCACTGTTGGGAATGGAAGACTGCTGGAGACCGTTTGTATAGATATGGATGGGGTTGAGAAGAAGAGGGGGCCATCTGAGGAGGAGGAGGGGGGGCCCGTGTGGGGGTCTGCACACGGGCCCCTTCATTTCTAGAAACATCCCTGACAGGGAGTTTCCTTCATTATGTATGTATAAGGCTAGAAGGTACATAAATATATATATTGTCTTACATGTGTTACTATGTCTCTTTATTGTATTGTTCATCGTTATCTAACACCTGAGGAACAAAATGTCCCTTTAATGTAATATCCTTTCAACGTCTGTGTCTGTCACTTAGATCAGACAGCGGAATCTTAAAAATCAAACACAAAAAAGAGGATTTGCTGAATTTTGCCACCATTTAGAGCTGATCCAGTGCCAGATATTGAATATTGGTTGGGAGCTGGACGGTCCCTGTATAACTGTCAGTATAAAACTATAGGTCACCATAATGATGTCAATGTCAACTACAAAAATAGTCATATTATCAGCCGATAAAACTGCCCCACATTCACTATATCATGCAAAAATACGTCACCTAACTGCAAGGCCGTAACTAGGAGTGGGCGATAGCCCAGAGTGTAAAGTCAAAGTGGGGCGGCAGAAAGTTTATTTTTAAAGTTAAACTTGGTTGCAAATTCAGGGTTGGGGGGCGCTATTTTCTCTTTTTGCCTCTGGCGCTAAAATTTTTTGCTACAGCTTTGCTTAACTGCATTCCCGAATAAATGAGGCCCATCACACGACAGTGGTATCTATAAATAATGATTTATGAGGCGTATATAGTGTATCATTAATCAAGAGGCATTTTGCCATTTCTAGAAACTTTGTCTCCTTGTTACAGTTCTGTAGCCTCCCTTTCATTTATATCATTCCTAAGGCCCGTATTCAGACCACCGGACGTATTGCATATACACGTCCGGTGTTTACCGAAATTGGATACTGTGCATGCGTAGACCGCATCTACGCAATCTACGTAACGAAAAGATAGGTAGATTATGTAAAAAAATTACTACGCATGCGCAGTATCCAGTTTTTGGTAAACACGGGACGTATATGCAATGTGTCCAGTGGTCTGAATACGGGCCTAGGTCTTCTTAGAGATGAGATATAGCAGAACCTGAACACATCTCTTTACTATTCCAGGAGAAGAGGAAGACGGAAGAAGCTCTCAATGACCTGAAACGTCAGCATGAGTCTGAAGTTGCCGAGCTTCAGGTCGCGATAAAAAAGCTGAAAAGGGTAAGTCCAGTTCAGTGTGTTTGTGCCAGCTCTGTATAGCGCCCTCTGGCTGCGACTTGTCAGTATTGTTGCCGAGCTTTTATTGTTAAACTGAGAGCTTCTGTCAGACTATTAACAGACTCCTATATGTGGTTTCTATTACACGCTCTGCCCCTTTATTTTCCTTATAAAAGGAGTTTCCCAATCTCTGGATTCAAGGCTCTCGGTCTTCTCAGTGAATGTTCTACAATGTCATCATTTAGTCTGTCGGCCTGCCTACAATTGTTCTATATTCGAGGAATATGATGTTACACCGGTGATACTGTTCCATTAAAATGATTGTAGTGATATGTTTAATAGGTTTGTAGCAATAACCACTGTTCACAGAGTTCCCTTTTCTCTATTGTTTCATATTTTTAGCTGGAAGAACAGTCCAAGAACATCAACTTAAAGGAAGATGTTGCTGGTCTAAGGAAACGGTTGCATGAATTAACAATGGTGAGTTACAGAGTCCGTTATGTGTTAGGTAGCCATGTATCTGGGGAGCCTGAAGTGTGTTTATGGGAATTGTGTTGGTGTCTATTGAGACAAAATGAGGCAAACAATGACAATACAATGCAACACAACACAATGACAATTAAATACAACACAACACAATGACAATACAATGCAACACAATAAAATGACAACACAATGCCAAAATAAAACCATTATTTGTCTAATTGTAGCTTAATTAGAAATAATGATTATATTGTTAGGGTTTATATTATAATTGATAATAGGATAAGTAAGAGTAGATCCACAGGTCTGTAAGAGAGCCCAATGATGCATGCAGAGGGCCGATTCGATTAGCTTCACACCCACGTTATTGCTAATCCCACAAATATTTTTTGTGGATTTTTCTGTGCACTTAATAGAATTTTTTTTCTGTGCACTTAGTGAATTTTACCTACTGCAGCCAATCAAATCAGGCCCAAAGTGTGTAAATGGGCTGTAAGGACTGGAGGGCACAGATGTTACACCGGGTGTGAGTCCCCGCTGAGAATGGCCCTATTTCGATAGGATCGTCCTCTCCCAGCCAGTTTCGAAGTGGCTGGGAAATCGATTGCTTCTGCCTCGATGAGGCATAGCAATCAATCCATGGAGCACTGAATGCGATGCTCTGTAAGGTAAGGCTAAAACCTACCCCAACCCTTCCCCTAATTCTAACCCTAACCCTCTCCTTCTATGGCCCTAACCCTCCCTTCCCCACAGCCTGACCCCAACCCTTCCTTTATAGCCTAACCCTAAGACCCCCCTCCCTGCAGCCTGACCCTAATTCCCCACAACCTGACTCCAACCCTCCCTTCTCTATAGCCTAACCCTAAGACCCCTCCCCGCAGCCTGACCCTAACCCTCCCCCTCTATGGCCCATGCGGAACCGCTACCCTCCCTTCCCCACAGCCTGACCCCAACCCTTCCTTTATAGCCTAACCCTAAGACCCCCCTCCCTGCAGCCTGACCCTAATTCCCCACAACCTGACTCCAACCCTCCCTTCTCTATAGCCTAACCCTAAGACCCCTCCCCGCAGCCTGACCCTAACCCTCCCCTTCTATGGCCCATGCGGAACAGCTGATTGCTGCCTCCCAGAGCTCAATTAGCATGCCTATCCCCGCCTGTCTGGTTAGAGTTAAGAGAGGGTTAAGGCTAGGCTGCAGGACAAGGTGGTTGGGGGTCAGGGAAGGGTTAATTCTCAGATCTTCCGTATGCTAGGCTATTCCTCTTGTATTTGGAGTGCATATGTGCAGAATTTACGCAAGAGGCTGTTTAACTCTCCTGGTTTTTTTTTTTTTTTTTTTTTTTCTTTATTGGAGTAAGAGATACAACAAAAACTGCACACAGGTCTTAACAAGGCATACAAGGCAAAACTGGGCAAAATTAGTGATACAAGAAGTTTTGGAAATACAACAAAAGTTTCATTCTTGAGTAGCTTAGAAAGTAGCAAATTAGGAATATAACCTAGCATACAAAAGCCACATTTATCAACATATTTCTTTATTAACAAGCAGGCTTCGTGTTTCATGATTCACCTGAGGGAGCCTTCCCTTAATACGATTGGTGAATCATTAGCATGAACTCTGAGTTCATACCAATAGGTATCCCGAAAGCATTTATAAATATTAGTTTTTGTCGTGTCTGAAAGAATTTCAAGAAAACTTTCCCAGATTCCAAAAAGTTTTTCAGTGCCTTTTCTTTTTTGGGTAGACGCTTCGAGCCAGTCCATTTGGTGGAACATTACCAATGTTGGAGGGGATGTCTGAATCCACTGCTGCAGAATGCATTTTTTAGCCACTGCTGAGACAATTAGTAATAGCTTTCTACCATTTTTTGAATTTAAGTGATGGGTCAGCGATGCCCAATGTCGCTCACAATGGTGTCAAAGGGGCATATTCCAGTAGATGATTGGTCGTATAAACTTGTTTCCAAAAGTGCTTTATGGAGGGACAATCCCATAAGCAATGATAAAGAATTGCTTCATAGAAGCCATATTTGGGGCATTCACCAGTGTTTGATAGACCCATGCTGAATGGAGACAATCCCCTGGTTTTCTTAAAGGAAGATGAGGCCCGGCATCCGCAACTCTCCACAGAGGAAGCTTATGCAATCCTAGAATTCAGTCGTGGCAGGGTAGTGCCCTCTTTTCACTGGAGCTTCTGTGCCCTGAACTTTACCTTAACTGTTACACACATGTTTCTGGGCATAAGGGACTCGTTCGTAAGCCCATACTGTACGATTTCCGTACCCCCCCACCATGCGTCCAAGATGTATGTATAGCGGGTTGTCATGCTCTGCTGTTGGAATAAATCTACAGTGAGTGACCAGGTTCGCCCCGAACACAATGGATCTGTTTATACAGTAAAAGATTTCTAATTCAAGCATATCGTCTGCAAGCGCGGCATAGCCACTGAATAAACACGTGGCTGGATCAGCTGTTTATGGAGCTCCGAATGAACATCGATATCTGAATCCAACTTCAACACGCTGTACAAACTGAAATACCAAGCCACCTATAATATGAGACATACAAGGATCACAAAGGTATTTAATCTGCATATACCTTATTTTATTTCCATCCTGCAATCGATACATCTCCTACCACTCTAAAATTGTTCAGTAAACTATACATAAAGACAATTATTTACCATCTCTTAACAGTCGGCTGTTACTGCATATTATCTAAAGGGTGACAACTTCTAGCACTCTAAGATTGTTTGGTGAACTTTACACAAAGGAGAATACTCACCATTTTGCAACAGTCAACTGTAACAGCATACTATCCAAAGGGTGTCTTTTGATTGTTACATGTTTTAGAATACCCAAATAATGAATCTGTTTCCCAATACTGATTTTGTCCACATTCAATTCTTCAATAATACTGAGAGGATTTATTTTTTCTATCAAGTGGACTATCTACTAATTTGTGAAACCCTGCACATTCAGCTTTCCATTTGTGCCATACATGACTTTGCTTTAATTATTAGAGTTCCATCTTTTAGAATTTCTTTTTTACAGCAGCTACAGCTCCATTGGGATAATCTCTGTCCTATACAGATTTATTTTTACACGGATGAACTATTGGATCCTAATTACAGCCATATTTATCACGTGTGCTTATTACTTTATTTCTCAAGCTTTGAGGACCTTTCTTGATACAATTTCTAATCTATAATTTGATTGCCTTGTGGCATAACTTTGCTCTGTGTTTTTCCTCTTTTTAGAGTGTTTTCTAGCATGCAAGTTTCAATTAATTATTGTTGATATTCATTATCGTTGATTTTAATTTTATTCTTGTGAATAAAATATTCTATTTTTTTACTCAAAGCGCCACCATTCTTTCTGTTTTTCCTTTTTCTTTTGGGTCTAGTCACCCCAGGTTGGCAGCTAGAGAAAATCATAGAATGAATTTATCTGGGTGATTTATCAATTGTCTCTTATTAATACTTTGAGCGCTGAATTCCAAACGCTTCAGTTTGGGTACTTTCTGTATCCATAATCAGGAAGAAAGGACCGGTTCCACTTGTTTGGCTAAGCCTTTATGTACAATCCTGCATTCCGTGGAAGATCTTTCCACGTGCGGGCATTTAAGGTAAAGTTCATGAGGAAGTGCAGGGGGTACAGACAATAGCAATCGCAAGTTACATACGTAATTCATTATTGATTGTGGATCCACAAAAATAGATCCAAAAATTGAAATGTTGTTGTCTTCCTGCTGTGTCCTGTTCGTTGATAATCAGACAGATGATAATTTACAAAGAGCCGGTAGCTATTACTATTTTTCTTCCTTTACTGACCTCTTCACTGGTCTCTTTCTGTTCTTTACTCACTTCTCTTCTACTTTGAGTCCTTCCCCTTTTCTTTCTTCTCTCTGTTGACGGCTCTCCTCTGCTCGGCTCACTTGCATCACGCCACAGTATGCGCTGTAGTTTTGGGTCACCCCATCATAGAGGCTATATGATGGTGCGAAGACACAAGACTCCTAGATAAATGACCTCATTCTTGCCTTTTGCTGAAGCCCAAGATTCAGCCCTGGTGTCTTCCAGATGGGCTCCCCTTGACCATTGCCTCTGGCAAGAGTTATCCTAGATAGCCTGAATTATGACCCAGGTAATTGAGTGATTGAGCTATCTGATTGTTCTCAGGATGTTGTCAAGAACAATGAACTGGAATGACTGGAAAGTACAGGAATAAGTCCAATAAACAAGGATAATGAAATAGTCTGGATAGTGGTGCTCACAGTTTAGGCTGAAAACTGAGGATACTGAGATGGAGAAGGAAGATGCAGGAATGAGTCCAACAAACAAGGAATATTCCTGATAATAACAGTCACAGAAGAACTGCACACTGGGAAATCTGGGGAAGCTGGAACTCACCAAATGGCTCAGAGAGGGCAGGCTGAAGAAAACACAGTGTTCAGGACCAGCATGCATTGAACACGCAGCTACACTAACAGATACCATAGACAACAATGTACCAGCAAGGCAGGATAGGAAGTAGCTGGTTAAATGCAGACTGTTTAGGTGTCAGGGATCAGGCTTAACGAGCTGCAGACATCTGATGCAGACACAGACCTGAACAGCAGCATCTCAAGCAGAATCCAGAACTGTGACTGAAGCTGGAGAGAGAGCATGAGGGGGGGCCTGGTGTTGGAGAGAGGTCACTGCAGTATCTGAGGTAAAACATTTTGTGCATTGTCATAGTTAATGTTCATAGTCACATTTACCACTTTCTTCTCAACAGGAAAATCAGAAACTTAAGAAAGCTCTCCTGGAGGCTCAGACCAGCATCTCGTTCCTTCAGAGTGAATTGGACGCACTAAAAAGTGATTTTACAGATCAGAGCCTTAGCTCAGAAAGGTAACCTAAAAATACTATCACCTTATAAGAAATGCTATAATAATGATTATAATAATGAGTCTAGCTGGGAAATAACATTTTATTATTTGCTTTTAGAGATATGGAAATTATCAGAGAATATACCGATGAGCGGGAGAATTTGGCTCAGCAGATCGAGATCCTCCAGTATGTGTCTTACTTAGTCATTATTTTCAGTATAATTCATGAAAGAACAAACCTGCAATATTATGTTGTCTCAAATGTCACAATTTATTATTATTTTATTACATTACATTACTTTTATTATATTTAATTATTATTTTATTACACATCACTTATTATTATTATTTTTATGTTGTCTCACACATCACATTTTATTATTATTTTACATTTATTACACGTCACATTTTATTATTATGTTGTCTCACAACTCACATTTTATGCCACAGAACAGCTAATAGAAAACTACATGACAGCAATGACGGACTGCGGAGTGTCCTGGAGAACAGTCTGATCAAATATAACAGGTCATTGGTAGGTTAATGTGTCCGATGGGACTTTCTTTTTCTCTTGTGCAAGTAATTTAAGTCTTTATTTATTAACAGGTTTTTATATAGTTCCATCATATTATGTAGCACTTTAGAAATGTAATACTCATGATACATGACTGAGTTGCATCAAACAGACCAGGTGGGTAAGAGAGTCCTGCTCCCAAGACTACACTCTATAGGACATTGGAGTTTGATACACAGGAAGTGCTATATATCACCTCGGGTGTAGCTCACCGCTCTGATGATCTGTCTTTCGACAGATCACTTTATGACAATGAAGCGTCATTTATTGTCAGCTTCTGGTGAGATGGCTTTGTTTCGGCTGTCACTACAAAGAGTCCAACAGTAGCATCCTAATCCTTACCTTCCCCTTCCCTAACCCTCCCCTTAATCATCCTCAACCTGCAACCTAACTTAACCCTCCCCTCTCCGCAGCCCGACCCTGACCAGGAACGGGTACCTTGTCGAAATAAGAACATTCAACATTGTACCCTGTCTAATTTAGAAATATTCCTCACTGATACAGCTGCGATAGAGCTGTATGAATGTCAAGAATGGGATTACTGTATCGGCAACACATTCCGTATCACACAAGGGAGCAACCAGGTTATATGGTAAAAGTGCTCAGTGCTCTGTATGGTCCAGTTAGTAGGAAAACGGAGGGTAATTTTATTATATAAAAGAGAGAAAGAGAAAGTTCATCATGTAGCAGAAAAGCAAAATGGAGAGCAAAGTGTTGTAAATAAGGTAGATAAAGGTTAAGAAAGAGGTTGAGGAACTTAGAAAGTCTGAAGAGATGAGGGACCGATTGGAAGTTTGGAGAGAAAAGATAGTCTTACTGGGTGAGGAAGGTAATTCCAGAGAGCAGGTGCAGCCGAGGAGAAGTTCTGATATGTCACCACAAGGAAATCTGATTATGGCTCATGGCAAATAAATCTTTCTTACTTTTAATTTTCTGTCCAAGCAGGAAAAATTCTGAATTTTAAATAGTTATCTTTATTTATCTAAAGTTATCTGGAAACTTACAAATAAAAATTTCCGAAACCAAAGAAAGACGTTATTGAATAGATTGCTCAGCTCATGTTACATGTGTCCTTTCAGCGTGCAAACACATCACCAGGAAGTACCATTTCTAGAAACAGTCCAAAACTGCACAGATCGAATTCTCCTTATGACCGGTAAAGTATAACTTGTTAACATGTGTTGTGTATTACGACTGTGTTATGTCTCATGGGGCCTGATCCAGACCTACGCTCGCAGGCGATCTAACGCTGATCGTAAGCGTAAAATCGCCATAAAAACACACTGCGCATGTGCATAGTGACAACTTCCGGTTGTAACAAAGACCTTTTCGTAGCGGTGATTCGGGCGTCCGTATTGTTTGCGTTTTTTCCAACGACGGCGCGTGTTTATAGTACGAACGCTGGAGTTAAGGAATGTAGGCGGGGGAGCCATTTAAATTGTACAGTATGGGCGTGCTTAGGCCGCTACGAACAGCGCGTCGCTGTGAAAATACGTACGAACACATGGAAAAGTTAGGGTAGGGTTCGGCGGGCGTAATGAAAGGAAGGTAAGGGGAGTGTCGTGGGGGGGTGTGTCGGGCGTAATGAAAGGAAGGTAAGGGGAGTGTCGTGGGAGTGAAAGTTTTTACGCTCCGCTCTCATGCGTAAGTCTGGATCAGGCCCATGGAGTGTAACTTACTGTGTGTAGTTTTTTAGTGGGGGACACACGAAAGAGTAGTTGGTAAATACCTAACACATGCAAGAATGAAAACATGAAAATTTGTAAATAATTATAGACAATAACCTTCAAAAAAGCTTGTTTTCACCTCTGCAACTCATGAAAAACAATCATTTTCTCTTTTCAACTTTGTATGTACTGCACATGCGCCCGGCAGATGTTATGGGACGTAACTCTGAACGTAGGTAGCATCTTAGTATCAAGAGTATAATTATGGACGTAGGGGCGGGCCAGCCATAGGACACCCGTGATTACGCTTTGGAGGCCGGGTGAGGCATGTAAATCGTACAGTATGGGCGCGTAGGCGTGTAAATACGTGCAGTCATTACAGCCGACAGGAGTTACGCTTGGAAAAGTCAACATAGGGTTTGGGAAGCGAAAAACAGCAAACGTACATTCAAGCGAGGGGAGCGCCTAGAAATTACGATAGCGTAAATACACTACGCAATGAAACATAAAGGAAACGTAGGTCTTGATCTACTCCAATATGTGTATGTATATATAATGTATGTAATAAAACATGTTTAACCTGTTATTGTATTTTCTTTCTTTTCTAAGGTCTCCTCGATCATCCTACTTAGACGAGGACTATGATTCCTTAGCAGTGTGTGATCCCATGCAGAGAATGAATTGTGAGGTTGACAGTCTTTCTGAAAGCTGCCTAGACAGCGGCCTATCTACTCTGAGAGACTCCAATGAGTACGACTCTGAAGTTGAATTAAGGGCACCAAGAAATTTTCAGCGGTCGAGATTTGCACATGAGACTTATGGTGGTGACATTTCTGATACAGATGTGAGTATCGAAACACTCATAATTAATGTTTAAAAAAAGCATATATTTCTCTCCCTACTGGTTCCTTGGGGGAAGGGCATAGAGCAAGGCTATGTCTTTGCTCAGCTCGCTAGACACCTTGATGCCTGATTAGAAAAATGCACTGATTATCATGCAATTCTCTGGAGCAAATGAGCCATTACTGTGTTTAGGAGTTGGGTTCGGGGTTGGTCTCTCAGGCTATTAAAAACCCAAACATTACTGCAAGTCACTGGGGCCATTTCTGTGTGCACCAGCTGACGTGATGTTTCTCTGAATGATTCTCTACTGCACATGCTCAGAATAGAAGACATAGTCAATGTACAGTAAGGGCCCAAGCAAGTGCCCCCGATCCAGAGCCCAACACAGACGTAACAAAGGGCTGATTACAGCATGGTCACTAGCCCCAAGTCATGTCTAAGGGGCTGACCTTCTGCTGCCTCTTTCAGACCCTTGTGTTATGATGTGACACTTCAAACACATTGCAAAGTGCCTGAAATTGCTGAAGAAAACTTAAATATATACATTTACATTTTTTGGGAGTTTGTGTGTGTTCCTGTTACAACAGAAGCATTCACAGTATTCATTTAGTTTAGTAACATTTTTTTTTTAAGTTTGGAAGAGAGTGTACAATGCTACTTGTGTGCAAGGTATTTGTGTGCTGTTCCCATGGAATTTGAGGGTTCTTTAAATACCAGGAGTTAAATGAGACAACACAAGATAATTGTTAATCAACTATAATATTTAATAAGAATAAAGCAAAATACTTAGCTGCAGCTGGTAGTTATTACTTGATAATGATCAATAGGTTTCCATGGGCACTTTCCACATTGATGTTGAGCTGGCACCTGGCACTCTGCAGTCAGTCCTGTATGAGGCTGGGGAGCTGACCTTGTGCCCAGCCCTTTATACCCCGACATCAACAGAGCCGGAACTCCCCACCTTTTTAGGTTATAATCATGTTTTAAGTAAACTAATTGGTATTTCTTATCTAACTAATTTCTACATTCCACATATGTGCAGTATAAGCTAGCACGGCATAATGTTACTATCACATACCCTCTGCTCCCACCAAGCTGGCTTATCGGCATGTCTTGGCCTTCAATGGTTTTCTTCTACTGATCGTACACAGTATTAAAACCACGTTTGAACATTAAAAATGGAGAACAGCGGCCATCTTATGCTGCCCGGACACAGGCACGCAGCTGCATTGCACTTAGTTGCTCTATGCCTGTAAGCTACAAGCTGTACTTGCTTGCAATCAATCAGTGCCTCACACACGATGACGGCTAATTTTTTTCTTAAAGCCAAATATAACCTCTGTAGAAAACTGTTTGGAGATGATCTTTCTATAAATGTTCTGCAATGTACAGAAATGTAGTTAGTTTTTGATGCTTGGCCTGTTTACTTCTATTATCAGATAAGGTCGTTGTTGCAATTGTTTGCTTTGAAAAAAAAAGCATATTTCTAGACAGCAATAGAAAAATTTAATCTGGTATTCGAGCATGTCACAATGCAAACGGAAAAATGTTTCATAGCAATTACAGACATTAAATAAAACATATTCTAAAAATATTTCCTACAATTAGGTTTCCGTTTTTTGGTTAGGGCACCATCAAGGGTATACAGTTGTTATGTTGCCTGTCAAAATGTTGACAGTTGAGTATTATGTTAGTATGACATATATAGTATATGTTTACATTTCTGAAGTAGCTAATTGCACCAGAATTATAAAAAATGAACACTTTTTCTACCACGTATCCATTCAAAAAGTAACATTGATAACATTCAGTGGTGGCTACTATAAAAGTACTAATGAGCTGTCTGTTTACTGGCTCTAGGTTCCAGAAATCCGAGATGAAGAAGCCTACACTCTTGAATCAGGCGGCTCATATCTAGACTGGAAGCCCTCACGTCCGGTCAGCAGGAGCAGCTCTGGTGCATCATCAAGAAAGTGTATATCAGCGCTCTCAGCCCGTGTGGACAATGTAAGAACTGCTATGACGGCTTAGATGTATTAACGCTTAAAAATGGTCGTGTTTTACAGCTAGACCTGAAATGGATCAACAATTGGATTCTGCCATTTGATGTCTCTTTGTGTCCTCCTAAAAATGATACAGTACTGGTTTAGCTAAGATAAGAAAATAAATCAACACAGAGAATAGCCAATTGTGACTTTATGTTCTTACCGTTCTTCTTATTATTAACCTTTATTCCCTTTATTCATATAGCGCCACAAATCTTCTGTGCCAGAGAATATTCTCTAACTCGTACACACATACACACACACACACACACACACACACACTAAAGCTGGCCATACACTGGAGCGATTATTGGCCCAATTATCCAATTATTGGGCAAATAGTCGCTCCAGTTAGTAGACAAGACCAATTTTTAAAATGGGGCTGATGAAAAAGACCCAGATCCAGAATTATTTACAATGGGATTTACGCACTCACGCACGTCCCCTGTCAGGTAACATGTGCACATGTTACGCTTGTGTACTGGCATGTGTTATGTACTTATGGCGGTACACAAAAGGGGCTGACCCCTAACTTACTCCTGTCGTATCTCCGCCATAGAGGAGGAGGTAAACATACATACACATACATACATACATACATACATACATACATACATACTCATACACAAACACACATATACTCACACATACATATACACACACATACTCATACACACACATACACACATACACACACACACACACACACACACACAGACTAAAGCTGGCCTTACACTGGAGCAATTATTGGCCCAATTATCCAATTATTGGGCAAATAATCTCTCCAGTTAGTAGACAAGACCAATTTTTAAAATGGGGCTGATGAAAAAGGCCCAGATCCAGAATTAGTTACAACGGGATTTACGCACTCACGCACGTCCCCTGTCAGGTAACATGTGCACATGTTACGCTTGTGTACTGGCATGTGTTATGTACTTACGGCGGTACACAAAAGGGGCTGACCCCTAACTTAGAGGTGGAGATAAACATTTAAATTAGGGCACGTAAGTGTCCAGATTTACTACCGAAAGGGGGGGTTGCAGGGGGCATACACTCCCCGCTACGCAATTGTAGCTATGGACCCCTCATGCACCTAAAGCACATGGGGGTCTGGATCTTCCCCGGTGTTGTGATGTAATCAGCCCTTTGTTATGTCTGGATGAGGTAAGTTCAGGGCAATAGCGCTCAGCACTGTGTAAGTTTCTAGTAATGTCTATGGTGTTGTTCTGCTGAGCAGGTGTGGTAGGTTTGTAGTATCCTGTGTCAGCGTGGTTTGCACAAGTGGAGAGAAAAACAGACAAGGCCACATATGGTGTAGTATTTCAATAAATCAGGGGATCAGCTCATCTGCAGTGTCCTGCGGTGACCTTCTCCTTTGTCAGAGGCCTCACTGGGGTGGACAGGATCCTCCTCAATGTGGACTTTTGGTGCCAGAGGGGTTGTGGACATGCCGCGGTCTCACGCGCTGTTGATGCATTGCTATGGTGACGGTTCTCATGCTGTCAGTCTGGCGGCTGTGAGGATTCTCTCGTTCCTATGGATGGCTGCCTTCTACTCCGCTGCTGCTTCTGTAGTGACCTTCTTCTTTCTCATGGGCCTCCCTGGGGTGGACAGGGATCCTCCTTGATGCGGACCCTTGGTGCCAGAGGGGTTGTGTACAAGCCACGGTCTCACCGGTCGCCGGTGCTGTTGGTGTGTCGCTATGGTGACGGCTCCCCTGATGTCAGCCTGGCGGCTGTGAGAATACTCTCGTTCCAATGGATAGCTGTCTGTTTTCGCTGCTTCTATTCTAATTAGGAAACTGACTCTTGCAATGTGATTTAGACTTCTTTATAAAAACAATTGTGGTGTCAATTGTGGTTTCCTCACACAAAGGTGACTTCCCGAGACAACTAGGCAGCTGCTGTACAATCACCTCTGGACTGGGCCCAAGATGTCAGTTCAAAGGGTTTTTAAGCACATTCGGGAACATTTTACACCAAACTCTTTTTTTATCCTATAAGCACTTTGTAGATTGTATTGTAAAATGTCCACCTCTATTGAAGTACCATCCGGCCAATGCTCTCCCTGTCACACATGCTGTATAGCTATCATTGTAATTACTAGTTAATATGGAAACTCTCTGTTGCTGTTTCTATCTCACCTCTGTAAGGAATAAGGTAAAAATTGCAACATTCATTTTACTTTTATTTTGTTGTATAATAATTGAGCTACTTCGCATAGTGGCTTATTTATGCTATCTAAGTACCATTTCTGTACGTAGATTGCGTAAGCGCGGCCTTTATATCGATATTACTGCACTGCAATCTACGTACAGAGCTGGTGCTTAGATAGTGTAAATAAGCCACTATGCATGCGCAGTAGCTCAATTCTTATACAACGTACGTAAGACGGAAACTACGTAACTGTGAATCCGGACCTGTGTGTTTATGTATGTATAGCTGTGTTTAACATGCAGAGATTGTGGAGTCTATAAATAAGAATTAATATAAGAATATAGTATTCTGTAGAATGTATCATGTAACTTACAAGTAAATGAAATGCATTCATATTAACCATTCAGGTAGATACCATGGATGGAGACATCAAGACCCCGAGCACAGATAAAGCATACAAGATCGTTCTGGCTGGAGATGCAGCCGTTGGGAAATCTAGTTTTCTGATGAGACTTTGTAAAAATGAATTTCGAAGCAACACAAGCGCCACATTAGGTACGTTGTCTCCACCGAGAATGTGATTGGTTAAACGGACGTATGTTACAGTTTTAGGAGTATACCTTTGCCCTCGTAGTGTTTTATCGCAGCTGTTAGATGCATAATGAGATTTAGTTTATACAGTAGGAGGGGGTGTAATTGCTGCTGCAATGGCCCAATGGCGACACTGTGACTGGCGACAGCCGAATCGCGGCTGTATCGGTGCCGACAACTTCCTTATAAACAATAGTTTAATATCAGAGGGCCGGATCCAGACTCCTGCACCCTCTCCATACGTGCGGGGGTCTGTACATCCGGGAGAGAGGGGAGTGCACGCCCCCTGTCACTTCCCTCTCTCGTGCTGGCTTTATGGAAGCTTACGCTGCCATAAGCCTATCTTAATGCACTCATGCAGATCAACAGTCTGTACGACCGCTTATCCGCTCAAGTGTGGGAGTCCCTTCCCGCACTGTACATTTTGCATGCTTCCCCACGCCCACTTTAGGGAAGCACAGCCCATTTGTGTGTAAATGGGTCGTATGGAAAAATATGTACGTAACCCTAGAATAACATCTGGGGGCGCATGGGCCCTCCAGTCAAATCAGGTCACTTATGCACCTTGGTGCGTAGGTGACCTGTCGAGCGCAGGTCTGGAACCGGCCCCGAATGAGTACAATGGAAAATGTTCCTGTATCAACAAGGTACTGTTCCTAATGCTAAATTGTACTCTTCCCAACAGGGACAGTTAAAGTTGGGCTGTGGGTACGGGTTGAATCAGGTTAGGCTGTGGTGAAGTATGGGGTTAAGGTTAAGCTGTGGAGAAGGTGAAGGTTAGGGGGCGATTAAGGTTAAGCTGAAGGATGGGTATGGTTAGTGGGAAGGGTGTTGTTCAGGTTAAGCTGACTGAAAATAGCACCTGTTACTGCTAGAATCTTCAAAGACACATCAGGAACAACGCTGTCTCATCGCAAGATGCTGAAAACTGACTGCAGTCATTTCATTGTTGGGATGTGATCTGTCAAAATTCAGGTCATTGGAATGGCGAACCGTGCCCATAATTACATAACAATATTTATAAAGCAGCCATTTGTTAATTCATGATATATAAATGCTATATATTACATACATTCCCTTTGACAGTTAAGTGAATTCTCCTATGAAGGTTAAACAACCTTTAGTGGAGAGACTGTTAAAAATTATAAAACAAGTGTTTGTCCAATGATCTCAGAGAGGCCCTCATCATCATCATCATCTATCTTGACCATAGTCCTCTGTTTTAGACACATCCTGTAGCTGTTATAAAAAATCTGGCTCAAATTTCGCCTCTGTACTTCATAGACTTATTTGTGAGAGCTGGACTTGGAATCTGACCCTATGCCCTAAACAACAATTAAAACACACGTAGTGTAATAAACTGCAATACAATATTTCTACTGTGCCATCATGGAAAATATAGAAAAAAAAGAAAGAAACTTCCATGTCAAAATAAAGGAGATGATGTTATGGGAAACAGTTACCGGTCAGCTCATGTTTGATGCTTGTCCTTACTGTGACTGCAAGAAACACCAACCACTTCCCCCTATGTGTTACTCGGGTCTTTTTTTTTTGAGTATTTGCCTGATTTCAACACTTCTGTGAGATAAATTATTCCCTGACCATACTGATCAAGAATAGTTTCTAACTACTAAATACTGAAAAATAGTGGCTGAGTGAGTAGAAGTGTGGTGGCTGAGTGAGTAGAAGTGTGGTGGTTCAGCGAGTAGAAGTGTGGTGGTTCAGTGAGTAAAAGTGTGGTGGTTCAGTGAGTAAAAGTGTGGTGGTTCAGTGAGTAGAAGCATGGTGGCTGAGTGAGTAGAAGTGTGGTGGCTCAGGGGTGGTCTCAGCTGTGTAGAGTTTGTATGTTCTCCCCATGTCTGCATGGTTTTCCTTTCACAATCCAAAAACATACTAGTAGGTTAAATGGCTGATGACAAAATGAACCCTAGTGTGTGTATGTGTGGCTCCAGGGGGGGTCAGGGACTGAAGTGAGTGACAAGTATTCTCTGCATAATAATAACTGGAGGGTGGTGAGTTCGGGGAAAGTTTGAGGAAGGGTTATTTCACAGAAAAGGTGGTGGGTGGAATGGGCAGACTAGAGGGGGCCAAGTGGTTCTTATCTGCCATCATATTTTATGTTTCTATATATGAATATTTTTTTGAAGGAGTGGATTTTCAGATGAAGACATTGGTAGTGGACGGAGAAGCGACTGTCTTACAGCTTTGGGACACAGCCGGCCAAGAGAGGTATTGCATCAGATTTCTGGCTTTATATAATGACAATTGTCTTTTAAATGTACCTGAAAAAACAATGACTAATATGATGATAATCAGGGGAAAAAGAAAAAGAAAATGTGATTCAATAAAAAAAGGGTAAAAAGAGTAATACATGTAAACAAAGGATCTAAGCAGTACTTAAAGGAAGGAGAGAAGAATTGATCTCTCTCTCTGTTGGGCAATCAGAGAGATATAAAAACAATCACAATATAATTTCTTATTGATCCTACCAAACACAACTGGCATAGTAATCACTCACATAAGAGGCGCTCCTATAATAATCAACCAATTACGTATTTAAAAGAAACTAGATCAGGAAGGCAAAGATGAACCAGCGGCTGCTTATATA
The DNA here is from genome assembly GCA_011038615.1 of Limnodynastes dumerilii. NCBI lineage: Eukaryota > Metazoa > Chordata > Amphibia > Anura > Limnodynastidae > Limnodynastes > Limnodynastes dumerilii. The sequence continues at coordinate 43,280 of WWET01003204.1, read as the reverse complement.
ATAAGGACTACTATACGTCTAAACAATTCAACATCAAAAGAATTTTCAAAAAATACGGTCCTCCCAAGCCAATATTGATCAAAATAAGCACCAGCATGATGTGATACACCAAATAATAAAATATACCACAATTTTATTATTGAATGTTAGACATTGCATAATAAAACCATATAATTTATTTCATATGATAATAACCCCAAATAGTTGAGCTTATTACTGGCCGGTTAGATTATAAACCAGCTACATAGCTCTGTGTAAAACCATCTGTTGAGTGTTTAATGTGCACAATATAAATATGATATAAAAACACAAAGGACCGGATGCCGATTCTCGCCAAAGGGGCGTTTTCCTCTCGCAGTGAGTATAAAGTATTCCTGCACCTCGGAAAATGGAGACAGTGTGGAAATTTTAAGGTGGGGTCTTACTCTCAGAAGTCCATTGCGTGTGAGGCCTCGCACCCAGGAGACTTAGGATCTGACAATGGACCAGCACCAGAAGTCTGCCATTGCCACCACTGTCTAGTCAGTTCAGCCTGTTCTTTCATGTGTTCGTCTGCCAAAATGTGGGGAAATAATCTGATTCTAATATAATAACATGATTGGAATTACATTTATTTCTATGTTCCAGATTCAGGAGTATTGCGAAGTCTTATTTTAGACGAGCGGACGGAGTTCTGCTTCTCTACGACGTGACTTGTGAGAAGAGCTTCCTGAATGTGCGGGAATGGATAGATATGATTGAGGTGAGATGGGCGTCAGAGCTACAGACATTTAAACTCTTGCCATGTGCGTCCTTCTGTAACAATTCCATTTCTATGTTAGGAAATGGTTCCAAAACTGTTGGGTCTCATAAAGTAACACAAAGTCACAAAGTCTCATAAAGTCATATAAAGTCTCACAAAGTCTCATAAAGTCACACAAAGTCACAAAGTCTCATAAAGTCATATAAAGTCTCACAAAGTCACATAAAGTCACAAAGTCTCATAAAGTCTCACAAAGTCACAAAGTCTCATAAAGTCACATGAACTGAAAATATTTTGTGTGTAAAATAATTTTTATTTTACAGAGCACAACTTTGACTTTTGTCTATACAGAGAAACTGAGGGGCTGATCCAGAGGCGTGCACAATTTAGCTTGCATCATGCATGTAGTAGATACGTTTTTATGAAGGTGGTGCAGACTGTGTGCAGTCCAAAAGCGCACTCAATGGTGTCTTTGGATTGGAAGCAATTATGGCACAAGGTGTACGGGCACACAGAAGCTAAGTGCAATGCAGCTATGTAATCAAATACGCTGCACAGGTTAGGGTTAGGCTGTGGAGAAGGGTGGGTTAAGGTTAGGCTGTGGAGGGGAGGGGTTTAAGGTAAGGCTGTGGAGAAGGGAGGGTTAGGGTTAGAAAAATACTACAACTGAACTTTACAACTCTCAAAGCTTTATTTCAAATGACCATAAATGAGATACATCTCACACCTCCTCCATCTTTCCATGCCCCTACTTCTGCCTCAGGCCAGCTCCCCTCTAAAGACCTATCCAAGACCCTTCTTCCATCTCTCTAGGTCACTTCCATTGACCACTTGATAAAGTGCATGGACCCTTGAAAGCATCATGGACATATTGCTCTCCATTCCCCCTGATGTGTAATCTACTCTCCCACATTGGCCATCAGTGACTTTTACTGAGTTTTTCATTGAACCTCCCAGAATAATACCTGCAACAAGGGCTAGGTTTACTAAATTACAAAAAAGGAAAAGATGGAGATGTTACCCATAGCAACCAATCATATTCTAGCTCTCACTTTCCTTTTACATACTACAGAATGTTAGCTAGAATCTGATAGGTTGCTTCTTTTCTGCAGTTTAGTAAATCTGGTCGACAGATTATCTTCCAGGATGGGGTTGCACTATTGTCTTGTCACTGACCATTTGAAGGGGATTCACCATCTCAAACTGTTCCTAACTACTAGCTACAGAGTCAACTTCTTACTAACTTGCCTCCACTAATCAGAGTCTAGCAATAGACCTTTACATTGTCTAGTAATACCGTACTATGTTTTTAGAATCACCTTCCTTTATTCTTATGTTCATAGATCCTTTGTCATCACTGCCATTTTTTTTTTTTTTTAGAGCTTTAAATGCACTGCACATCTTTTTTTTTTTTTTATCACCTCCGTCTCTCCACATCTGTTCCCATTTTAAGGGCACAACCAATATAATATATGTAGCAGTAGGAATCTCAATGGTAGAAATAAAAACTTCTTTATAAATTTACAACACATTAAAATAGAAAATAGTTTGATCTAAAGAGGTGAAATATTATAAAATACATATCAGCCTAAGAACATTCCGGAACAGCTATCCTTATTAACATGCTAGCGGTCTCACATTCTTTTTCAGGTGCCCGCTGAAGTGAATGTGTAATCAGTGTGGTCCCAATGCACACGAGATCCTCATTTCATGCGCGTTTCGCCAACCTTCTTCCAGGGGGATTAATTGACATGAGACCTCTAGCATCTAATAGGGATAGCTGTTCTGGAATGTAGTTAATCTTAATCTTAACTATGCAATTCTAACCATTCCCTGTGTCATATAATCTTCCATAGGTTTCCTGGAAAAGGGGTTTGGCTGGAGATGTTACCCATAGCAACCAATCATATTCTAGCTCTCACTTTCCTTTTACATACTACAGAATGTTAGCTAGAATCTGATTGGTTGCGTCTTTTCTGCAGTTTAGTAAATCTGGTCGACAGACTGTTTTTGCCTCACCATCTTCCAGGATGGGGGTTTCACTATTGTCTTGTCACTGACCATTTGAAGGGGATTCACCATCTCAAACTGTTCCTAACTACTAGCTACAGAGTCAACTTCTTACTAACTTGCCTCCACTAATCAGAGTCTAGCAATAGACCTTTACATTGTCTAGTAATACCGTACTATGTTTTTAGAATCACCTTCCTTTATTCTTATGTTCATAGATCCTTTGTCATCACTGCCATTTTTTTTTTTTTTTAGAGCTTTAAATGCACTGCACATCTTTTTTTTTTTTTTTATCACCTCCGTCTTTCCACATCTGTTCCCATTTTAATTGCACAACTAATATAATATATGTAGCAGTAGGAATCTCAAAGGTAGAAATAAAAACTTCTTTATTAATTTACAACACATTAAAATAGAAAATAGTGTGATATAAAGAAGTGAAATATTATAAAACACATATCAGCCTAAGAACATTCCGGAACAGCTATCCTTATTAACATGCTAGCGGTGTCACATTCTATTTCAGGTGCCCGCTGAAGTGAATGTGTAATCAGTGTGGTCCCAGTGCACATGGGATCCTCATTTCATGCGCGTTTCGCCAACCTTCTTCCAGGGATTAATTGACATGAGACCTCTAGCATCTAATAGGGATAGCTGTTCTGGAATGTAGTTAGTCTTAATCTTAACTATGCAATTCTAACCATTCCCTGTGTCATATAATCTTCCATAGGTTTCCTGGAAAAGGGGTTTGGCTTAAATATATTACTATCTAAAGGTTCCAACAAAGGTTTCCATAAAACAATTTGTGACTGTAGCCATTGCAATGTGTATGCACCACGTTAAATCAGGTTATACTGAAATGCTATTTTGCAGGATTCAACTAGTGACAGTATACCCATCATGATGGTAGGAAACAAAGCGGATCTCCGACAGACGATGTCTGAACAAGGCCATAAATGTGTACCAACAAGTTATGGAGAGAAGTTATCCATGGTAAGTGTCGTAATTCAAAACAAATGTCAATAACAATGGAGCGGGTGCCGAGGTCATTGCGGCTGTGCTCTTAGCAGGGAGTGCATGCCACGTTCACTCCCTGCTGTTGGTAGGAAATCTCAACACTTATGGGTCCAGATTCCTACCTTAACTGTTATGATCAGGTATGTGGCCGTAACGCGGCTTCCACCGCCCCTAACATTATTTTACATGGCTACTGTGTCCCCGCCTCTATGGCGCAGATACGACCATCGTAAAATAGGGTTAACACCTCTTTATCGTAATTCCGATACACACACCAGCCAGTACGATATTGTAAGTAGGTTGTGTGCAACCTACAGGAAAGGGGAATTACGATTCCCTTGTTGGATTCTGTTTCGGATCTGCCCACTAGTAAATATAAGATAGAATCAGGAGGAAAGTTACATCTGGGAAAAGCCAAAGTAAAGTGCAGAGGAAGAGGCAAATGCCATCTGTTGCAAAGTCTAATGTCCAGATTTACTAAGCTGCAGGTTTGGAAATGTGGAGATGTTGCCCATAGCAACCAATCAGATTCTAGCTCTTACTTTCCTATTACTTACTAGTGAATGTCAACTAGAATCTAATTGTTTGCTATGGGCAAAATCTCCACTTTTTCAAACCCGCAGCTTAGTAAATCTGGCTCTAAAAGTGTGAAAGTAAATCTGGTCATTACCTATGTTTAATAAGCAAAAGCAAATAATAGGATGAATGTGGCTCCCCCATGAAATTCAACATGGATTTGCCCAGGTGAAACTTTCTTTGTGATTCTCTCTTCTTGTTAATCTCTGTAGTAGATTGTAGTAGTTTACTAGAAAGACGGAACAAGAAGTAATTCAATGCAGGGGAAATTGTCATTTTAAAACCGATCTAATGAGAAGAAGCTGTTTACAATTAGATAGCAGCTTCACTATTGAAGACATTTCCCTAACATTGCTTGAAGGTTAATGTCCTGATTTAGTCATGCAGGTGTGAAAGAGTTGATCAAAAGAAAAAACTCTGATCGGTCAAAAATGTCCCTGTGTCCAGCCCCCAATGCAAACCCCCATCCTGCAATCACTTAGAGATTGCTCAACAGTTCCCAATCTTAAGTAATCAATGCTAAATTACCAGACACCGACCTGTCTGCAAAACAGCTCATAATGAAGGCATTTTCCTAATCTATTGTGGAATCTGTGCTGGGGAAAGACTAGAACATATGGGCAATTCTTTGGAAAAACAATGATTCCCTAAACGGAAAATTGTATTTTATTATACGTATAATTGAGGGATGTGCTGCTATCTTCTAAAATAGTCATATTGCTCATATCCAAGAACCACTCTGGTACTGGCTTCAGTAAGATTATTATAACATAGTACAATTTTCACACATTGATTCCTTATGAGGTCTTTCCATCTCATTCACACATATAATATGTTTAGTTGCCATTGTTGAAATTCATAGAGAACTCTATGAACGCTACTGACTTCCAGCACAAATTCAATGCTCAAGATCCATATTTCTGTGGAGGTTGTTGTTTCTGGGGGGGGAGGAGGAGGGCAGAACGGGGGCTGGGGTGCTTAAAGCATGTCCACATGGTGGGAGAGGGAGATGATTAAATTGTACAGGAAAGGTTTGGCTAAGCCCTCACGTACAAACCTCATTTATGCACCAGCCCAATTTTAAGTGGGGCCGATGTATAAATCTTAAGGTAAGTTCCTTCTGGCAGAAAGACATAAGTGTGAAGGGAGTGTTCTTCCATTTGGATTGCACGACGACTTGGTGGTGGACCTTCATGGTTGGAGATTTGCTTACATGTTACTACTAAATCTGGGTCCATAGAGACTTGCACCACTTCTGGATTCATGATTGACTTCTGTGCTGTCCAATAGAGGCCAAGTTGGCATATCTTGATTGTACTGCAAGTAAATGTGGCAATCGCTAATCTATTGAACTTCAGACGAGAGTAGACTGATGCAATGACCTGGGGCCTGATCCTCATTTAAGAAGGATGCCTGACACGCGAGGTAGACATGCTAAGAAGGCTCCGGGAGCATCGATCAGCAGTTACACATGGATCTGCGTTAGGATGGATGCAGATCCATGTGGAGAAGCTAAGGAATAGTTCTGGACACGTAAGCACAAGAGAGGGGAGTGAACTCACCTCTTCTGTCCAGACTCCAGATCTCAAGACGGAGAATGCACGATCTGCATCGGGTCCATGGTTTGGATTGGAAACAAAAATTTGCTAGAAACCACACAGGTTAAATCTGTAATAATGGGGTAGAAAAAACGTTGTTTATGTACAAAGACGGCAGAAAAGAAGCCTCAGCATATAACATATAATACACTAAGGTCATGCAACAAGGGCTTGTAATGTTTTATGTGGGAAATGAAGCCTGAATTGAGTTGTTTCCTTTTGTAGACCTACAAAGCTTTGTTCTGTGAAACGAGTGCCAAAGAGGGGTCAAATATTGTGGAGGCCGTTCTTCATCTTGCGAGGTAATTATCTCATTGACAAATTCAAAATGTCTCTGTGGGCGACTCATATATCATTGTACTGATAGTTAATACATCAAGTAGTGGATTTATTAGATATAAAAGATCTAGTAGCAGTATATATTAATGAATAAGTGATTTGAGTGAGACATTTAAATGTTTTGTAAGCTTACATTTGACATTTATAATATTCCTTATCCCAATGGGCCTGATCCTGGGCCTGTACGTAAGACTGGGGACTTGCGTAAGTCCCCTATAAAGTAACATCTATGCAATGCACATGCCAGATGTTACGTGAAGGATCTCCTAGCGTACGGAATTCAATTCAACAGCTAAGTACAATTCCAATAATTCACAATTTCTTGGCCCAGGTATCACAAACCCAATGAAATCCATTCTATTAAGCCAGTGCCTGAGCTATGCCTGTGCCGACTGACCGCAGCGGATTAGTTGTTTAACTATTTTTTCAGCTGCCAGTTTCATTTACGGAACTTCGGCCAAGTAGATGCTGCTGCCACGGAGTTATAGCGGTGGGGGTCAGCTGAAACCACTATCCGTGCTCACGATCTGGCACCCACCACTACTACTCCTTGGCATCATCATCTACAGAGTAGTGGCACACAACTAATATACTGTAACAGGCAGCCGCAGCCGCAGCCTTGTTAAGGAAACTGATGGGCCCCTCCAGGATGTGGGGCCTGGGGTGTAAGCCAAAGTTTAAGTGCCCTAGGAATAGTGTTCAGGATAGGTCTCCGAGTGAGCACATATTGGTTATGTAGCAGAGCACACTAGAAATGATTCTGGATTCCATGCTCTATGCCTCTCCAACAATGGGGCTTGCCCACTATTCCTGCAGCGTGTAAGCATAATGGTTGGGGGGGGGCAAAAGCCTTTAAATCGTAAAGTAAAGAATTGGTTACATAGATCCTTTATCATGCACCAGCCCAATTATACATGTGTTGGGTGCGTTACAGCTAAGGTGCAAGGGGAGTGTTCTGCCTTTGTATGTATGGAATTTTAGATCACGCAGCCATAACGTTGAGGTGGAGTTACAATTGCAATGCATATGTAAATGAGGATCCAGCTCATTGACCAGTCTGTACGTGTCCTTTATGTGCTGCTTTATTTACTCTCTGTGACCTCTTCTGTTTAGGGAAGTGAGAAAGAGGTGCGATGATAACGATGACAGAGGCTCTGTGACAAATCTCTCTGGAGCCATTAGTAAAAAGCCGACACAAATGAAAAACTGCTGTAACGTCTGAACTTTTCTAACACATCCCCATCAGGACAACATACTACAGCGACCTATTTTATACATACAAGGGGATTGTACATAACAGTTACTGGATGTGTTCTCCTGTTTCCATTGCTTTCTGTACACTGCACTTTTCATCTTCATGACGTCTTATATTGCACCTTCTATCTTATTTATGTGTCAAGACTTCTGAGCATCAGTTACTTTGATGTCATTCTTTTCTATGTGCTTTTTACATGTGTGATCACTAATAAATTCTGCTGTTTATATATTGAAGAGGCTTAGAATCTGTGTCTCCATTATTACGTTTATTCACAATGTAACTTATAAAGCTTTACCTGGGTTATCTGTAAACCCCCCTGTGCTCTAACACTGTGTGAATGGGCCTGATCCAGAGCTACGGCCGCCGTCGCTAGTACGGCGGCCATAAGCGTAATGCGCATGCGCCGGGCAGATGTTGCCCAGTGTCACTATGGAAACGCCCGAGCGTCCATAGTAGCGCCGTAGGGACGCTGGAGGGGACGTCCTCCAGCGTTCCTACGCTCACGTTACTGCTGGTGTGCGGGGGGGTCCCGACGCTGAAGTTAGTGTACGGGGGCGGAGGGAGGGAGGGTAATGAGGCTGGGAGGGCGGCGTTAACGTACTAACGCCGCCGTCCCAGCGTATCAACTCTACGCCGGCTGAAGTTAGGGTAGCCTTCAGCCGGCGTAAGGGACAGTTAATACGCTCCTACAAGGGGGAGTGTCGGGCCAGAGCAGCGATGTTACGTTGAGCGCTACAGCGCTCAGTGTAACATCGTAGCTCTGGATCAGGCCCAATGTCTCTTAATTTGTTATAAATTGCTTTGATACGTTATTGTTCTCAGTGGAACTTGAGGGTTCCTTAAATACCAGGAGTTGAAGGAGACAACACAAGACAATTCTTAATCAACTATAATATTTAGAAAGAATACAGCAGAATACATGAATAATACTTATCTTTGGCTGGTAGCTGTTCCTTATTAATAATGTTCAGCTAGGGTCCAGGAGCCCCTGTCTCCATTGCTGATAGAAAGGTCAGCGGGCACTTCTGCAGCCAATCCCATACATAAGGCTGGAGACCTGACCTTGTTCATCTACCGTATATGTAAACAAAGACTTAAAGGAGCATCAATATTGTATAGATTGCACAATAATATTTTAAGATTTACCATATATCAACAGTTATGTTCCTACAATAATATAACTATTGAGAAAATCAGTTTTACTTTCACACTTTTTGATCTAATCGGTATATTTATTTTTTGAACATCAAGCTCCTCTTCCAATTTAATTCCATAACAATTTTTTTTATTTGGATGTTGTCTCTTAACTCAGAATGTTAGTTATTCTCTATGGACCAAATCCAAATCTCTAATACTGCGGTGGTCAAAGTACTATCCATACTGGCAACAGATGTCTGATGCCAGACCCCACTGCATTCTAAGAGGGGAGAAGCCACTTCCCTCGCTTATATGGCAATAAGTACAATTTTTATATAATCAATAAAGATTTAAAATGACACTAATTTAAGATCAGATCTTTGAAGTGTTGCATTCCATTTTTAAATCTCTATTGTGAGTCCAGACTCTGGTTTTCCAGCTTACTGAACAGTCTCCAATGTGGGATAGTATCAATAGCCTTACTAAAATCTAATTCAACACTTTCTAATGACCCCTTTTACAATATTACACTCTACTAGTAACCCCAAAACACATGACAGTGACTATGGATGATGCTGGTACCCATTACTGTAACTTTTATTGTAGGTTAAGAAAATATATTTTTTTAAGTCTAAATATGTCTATTTAATGTTGAATTCAATAACACACTAAAACAAAAACAATAGTTTCAGGTGATACAACTAAACACAGACTTTATTTACATTACTTGCTACAGGAGTATCAGTGTTGTACAGACACAATATTGTTATAAGATTTACTATCAAAAGATATAGAATATTAATGAGAAAAATAACTGTTACATTCTTACAATAATAACATTCATCGGGTGAATCAGTTGTGCATTGCTTTTATACTCTTTAATATTTTATCTCAGTATCTTTATGTTCTATCATAAAGTCTCTATTTATTATCTCTGTACATCCATCAACAATGTTTCACCCCAGTGGATCAAATGTTTCTGTTTAGATACCCTTCCCAATTCCAATGCATTGGATGTTTTAATAATCTAGATAGGAAGACTTGAAGATCACTCTGAAGCTGGAGCTCACCTTGGTCACCTATCTCCATACAGAAGGCACCATTCTATACAATCATTGCAAATCTCCAGTATTGACTGTTCACAGGATTTTCTTTCCTCCATACAATTGTATTTATACAACATCATCCAGCTGAACAATAGATTTCTGAATTGATGGAGTGTATAGTGGGATGAACAGTTCTATGTTCTATTCATAATTGGTGTAAAATTGTGTAATTGTATTTTCCCAGGCTGGTGGGAATGTGTAGGTTTATTACTGCTCATTCAATAACACACTAAAACAAAAACAATAGTTTCAGGTGATACAACTAAACACAGACTTTATTTACATTACTTGCTACAGGAGTATCAGTGTTGTACAGACCCAATATTGTTATAAGATTTACTATCAAAGATATAGAATATTAATGTGAAAAATAACTGTTACATTCTCACAATAATAACATTCATCAGGTGAATCAGTTGTGCATTGCTTTTATACTCTTTAATATTTTATCTCGGTATCTTTATGTTCTATCATAAAGTCTCTATTTATTATCTCTGTACATCCATCAACAATGTTTCACCCCAGTGGATCAAATGGTTCTGTTTAGATACCCTTCCCAATCCCAATGCATTGGATGTAACTGTCACAGTTTTTTTTTTTTATATTTAGCGGTGTAGCAGCCCTTCCCATGAAGATGCTTTCCCAATGTGGTCTTCCTTTTTGGCTTGCCATTAATAGCCCTAATCAGTGGCACACCCAGGAGGGGGTTTCCAGTAGCACAGAAACCACCCACAAAAAACTGACAAAAACAAATGGAAGGAAAAGACAAAAATAATAACATGTGGTGGGAAGCGTGGGGCACCAATAAGTGGAGAACGTTTTACTTGCAACTGATGTCATAAATCAATATCAATAAAAGTTCAAGTGCAAGTGTTCAAAGAGTAGAACAAATTTTTCAGTCGATGTCCACATCAACGTCCAAATTTCTTTCTTAAGTCTTTTAATTTCCTTAATGGTTCTTCTAATGGATAGTGATTTCATAAAGGTAAGTGATCCCCTTTACCCCCGATCTCTCAAAGTGATAAGTGCTTTCAGCCCAAGATTCTTTAGATTCCTCTTGGTAATGAAATCTCAACTTTGTGTAAGTTAAATCCCTCAAAAGAAGCAGAAAACAAAAATGAAAATGCACATAGTGCAGAATTATTCATTATAAAAAACTCCACCTTCATTTATCCCAACAAATTTCAAAATAAACATCAACATTTACATATAAATAAACAGATCAACCCCCAAAGGGGCAAAAGCTTAGTTCCAAGTGTGGGTTTATTACGGCCGATAGTAAGATGATAGTACCAGGAAATATCGGCCCATAGTCAGCAATGGTAACACAGAGCTCTCCCCTTTGAATCACCTGCCGAAACGCTTCAAAATAGAGTTCCTGCGCCTACTGGATCTTACGGAAGATTCAACCCAGTTTACATCAGGCAGATTATATTCTCCCAGGATTATTACCACCCTTTTTACACTATTTTTTTTTTTACAAAGCATTTTACATTGCTTACTTAGAGAAAAGCAAATGATTCACATTGCCAAAGCAAAATGTAATAAAACAATAAATGAAATTATCCCACCACACAAAAGGTTCTCTTATAAAACATGGTACCTATTATTATTATTATTGTTTATTTATAAGGCGCCACAAGGTGTCTGCAGCACCGTACAAAATACAGTACAGACATATAGGGCAGAAATGGACAGCATAGTACATAATAAAATACAATCTAGATATAAAATATCACAAAAATACAATAAAGTGATGCAAGCACAAACAGCAAGGCAAAATGTGAGGTGTCATGCTTGGTAAATCAGGGAAGAGGGGATAGAGCATCATGAGAGGTTGAGAGGGAGCCATCAGGTGGGGATGGAGTAAAATGGTAGCAGAGGGGGACAAGAGGGTACGAAGTTAGGGGGAGGGATGGTGGAGGAGGGAACAACACTAGGATGGAGGGCCCTGTTCACATGAGCTAACACACAACACACACAAGTGGGAGAGAAGAACTTACAGAAGACATTAGGAGGAAGAAGGAAATGGATTGCTGGTGTGAGCGGAGGGGAGAGGAAAGGGAGGAAAAAAAGGGATAGATGTAGGATGCAGTGAGGATGTTAAGTGGAATAGAGGCAGGCTAGCCTGAACAGGTGCGTTTTGAGTGAACGCTTGAAGACCTGCAATGTGGGAGAGAGTCTGACTGAAGAAGGGAGGGCATTCCAGTGCAGAGGAGCAGCATGGGAGAAGTCCTGGATACGGGCATGAGATTTGGTGATCAGTAAAGAGGTCAGACAGTGCTGGTTAGCAGAACGGAGAGGGTGGGAAGGGGTGTGCATGTTGATGAGGAAAGAGAGGTAGGGAGCAGTGAATGAGGAGATGGCCTTAAAGGTGAGGATAAGGAGTTTAAAGAGGGGTCTGAAGCGGACAGGATACCAGTGGAGGGTTTGACATAAAGGAGAGGCCGAGGTAGAGTGCCGTGAGAGGAAGATGAGCCTGGAAGACCTACGAGGAGGTTACAGTGGCGTGATGTGACTAGAGAATGGATGAGGGTTTTAGTAGCTTTATTGGTGAGGAAGGGAATGATGCGTGCAATTTTGTGTAGGTGGAAACGACAAGGATGAGAGAGGGCGGATGTGTGGTATAAAGGAAAGTGAGGAGTCAAGGATGACACCTAGGCTGCAAATTTGAGGGGATGAGGAAAACAAAGATATCACCAATGGTTATGGTGATGTAGGGGGGGGAGAGGAAATCCTAGGTGGAGGAAAAACAATAATTTCTATTTTGTCCACATTCAGCTTGAGGAAGAGTTTGGTCATCTATGTGGATAGGGACGCAAGGCACTTTGAAATCTTAGACAGAAGAGAGGGGTTGCGGTCAGGGGAGGAGAGGTAAATTTGAGTGTCATCAGAGTAAAGATGATAGGGAGAAGATTAGCGGGCCAAGGACAGAGCCCTGGGGGACACCAACAGGGAGCGAAGGGGGGGAGGTGAGCTAGGGGTGGAAACAGAGAAGGTATGGTCAGAGAGATAGGAGGAAAACCAAGAGAGAGCAGTGTCAGTGAGACAAAAAGAACAGAGGCTTTGAAGCAAAACAGTAAAAAATGCAGCTGACAGATCAAGAAGGATGAGGATGGAGTAGTGGCCCTTGGATTTGGCAGATAACAGATCATTGGTCACTTTTGTAAGGGCAGTCTCAGTGGAATGAAGGGGCCGGAAACCAGATTGGAGAGGGTCCAGGAGAGAGCTGTCTGTAAGGCAGCTTATGAGACGTTGGTAGCCTAAGCGCTCAAGGAGTTTGGGGGAGAAGGGATATAGGTCGATAGCTGGAGGGGGATGTAAGAGAGTGTTAAAGGTAGTAGAAAAAAGGCGATGGGAGTTGGATACTTGGGAGATGAGATTTTAAGAAAATTTGCTTGGCTTGGGCAAAGGCAGAGCAGTAAGAGGAAAAGATGAATTTAAAGTGGAGGAAGTCAGCAAGGGAGCAAGATTTATGCCAGAGGAGAGGGAGAAGGAGAGGAGGTGGAGGTCAGAGAGAGGAAAAGGAGAGATAGAGAAGTCAGTCAGAGTGCAGCGGTGGGTGAAAACTAGGTCAAGGGAATGGCCCTGTATGTGGGTAGGGGAGGTGGTCCATTAAGTCAGGTGAAAGGATGAGGAAATAGAGAGAAGTTTAGAGGTGCTGGAGTGGGAGGGGTTATCAACAGGGATGTTGAAGTCACCTGAGATAATAGCAGGGAAGTCAGAGGAGAGATAACAGACTTATTTGGGGAGTTTGTCCCTGTTAGATATAAAATGAGCTATCAATTGGACTTGTACACAAGACATACAATACCTAAAATCTACTTATTATTTAATATAACAAGCACATTACCTGTCAAATTAGATTAAAGCTTATCTGATGTCTTCTCAAAGCCACGAGACAAAGTTTTAGATGAGGGTTTTCTTAACCAATCACTACCTCAGCCCCAACATGAAAAGATATTATATCATATATATCCTTGGATTAAGTCTATGATCTTGCTTGTGTCTTGGTGTCGAGTTGCACTCAGAGCCAGTACTATCTGTGTTCAGGTAACAAGAATTGGATCAGATTTCAGATGGAATGGAGACGCTACTGTGTGGAGTATTGTTTGGTATGCAAAATGCATCTGTGTTGAAACCAGATTCCTGTTCAACACACTCAAGCTTTGAATCCTCAGGAAAAGGGTCTTCAATGCCAACCACAATTTCTTGGCTTTCTTCTATTTTCCAACATTCACCCATCAACAGGAGGATTTCTGTGGATTTGTATTGCTTATTACAACCCACAGCAAGAAGTTGTCTAAACAACCTCAGTACTCCAGCAGGCAGTCTGTTCCATGGTGAAGGAGGGTCATGGTGGTAGCTGGTGAGGTTTTGCTATTCCACAAATCTACAGTATTGTTTATCTCCAGGGCTTGCTAATTTCCAGGGCAGATCTCCAGTAACAGAGCAAAAAAAACCAAGAACTCAGTTCCTGGACAAAGGATCCTTACAAATGCACACCTCCACTGTTGTACCAATAAAGCATAAATTATTTATTGATGAAACATCAGATGCAAAAACGAAATATTCAGAATAAACATCAGATGCAAAAACGAAATATTCAGAATAATATGAACTGACAAGATGTAATACAGTGATCATACACTTAATGATAAGTCACACAGAAACATCTTCCTGAGGATACATTTTATTACACATGGTCAAATGTCATATGGTGTGAGCAAACAGGATACTTATCATACACGCAGACTTGTGACAGCAGCAGCGGTGGTATAAGCACGGACAGCCCACCTAACTGAAGACGTCTGTCCCTGCTCCCACCCCTAGCGGCCTCACGGCCCGCGCTTCCCCCGTTCCGGGTAAGTATACTTGCCCTCAGCTTACTGACCCCTGGGCTGTGTGGCGATTCAACAGTTCATAAAAGCGGGACCCGGTGCACTCGGGACCGCAATCAGCTGGCTCCAACGTGCGTTTCGTTAGTGAAAACTTCTTCAAGGAATGATGCATCATTGAGTGTGTCTGCTCACACTATATGACAATTGACCATGTGTAATTTAATGTATCCTCCTGAAGATGTTTCTGTGTGACTTATCATAAGTGAATGATCACTGTATTACATCTTGTCAGTTCATATTATTCTGAATATTTCGTTTTTGCATCTGATGTTTCATCAATAAATAATTTATGCTTTATTGGTACAACAGTGGAGGTGTGCATTTGTAAGGATCCTTTGTCCAGGAACTGAGTTCTTGTTTTTTTTTGCTCTGTATATGATTATATTGGATTCATAAATAGCACCCTCATATGGTTATTTTAATATAAGTTGTGCTACAATATTGTAGTTTTTTCTTGCAGATCTCCAGTAAGCAAGCAGTAAAGAATAACTCATAAAGCCGACATATCTAGGGTTGAGTCTATGATCAAACTGTCCTTCTCAGAAGGTTGGCACAATTCAGGAGCCAGTTCCAGGTCTGCTATGAATAACACGTCCCTTGAAACGTGCAAGGCCAAAGTCTGTAATTTGAATGCAATGGCATTCATGGTCAAACACCAAGATATTTTCAAGTTTAATATCCATATGCACCAGTCCTTTACTTTCTATAAATTCTAGTGCTAGTGCAGGGCACATCTATTTACCATGTTTTTCTGGAAGTCTGGTCTGAAAGAAATGAAATAATAAATGAAATCAACATCATATAAATGTTACAATAGATATTTATCAGCAGTTATAAAGTACCAAATAAACTCTATTATACAACTAATACTTACATTTTGCTCAATGATGTAGAACAGATCACCCACTTGGGAGAGCTCCAGGGCAAACATAAAATGGTCAGAGGTCTTGAATGCAATTCCAAAGCTCCCAATGATATTGGTATGAGATGAGAGGAGAAAGGGCACGCTGAACTCCATGAGGTCCTCTCTGTGGTCCTCTTCCTGTCCAGGACCTTTAGTGCCATCTTCTGATCTGTGATAAAGATTATATTTATTTGTAGTTAGTTCACTGATAAATATGCAAAAAATGTGTGTAGTACAAATGTATGTAAAGTTGTAGAAATAAAATTAAACACGTCCTTAATTAGAATTATATTTTTCTGCAATGATGTAAACAGGACTCTTGCTATTTGTAAAAATAAAGCCCAAGGCCCAGATTCAGACCATAGTATGTGGTGCTTATTTACACCATCAAGTTGCGTAAGTATTGTTTTTTTTAACATCTGCGCATGCATGCGTTCATCATTTATGCATCGTAACATGTTATAATCGATCCACAAGAATGCAGACGCTACGTTCCGATTGCATAAGTTTGTGCGCTGATACCACCTAGGTGAAGGGTGTTTCATGTAATGCAAATTACTTCGTTGGGCGTGAACACTTAGAATAGATTGCCGTGCACAGCGTGCTCTTGTAAACAGTAGTTACGCAAGCAAAATTGAAGGTAGGGTTTTGTGGAAGTATTTGTAAGACAAACACATAGGTGCATGCATATGCATAACAATGCTAGCTTGTATCCACTATGATAAATTCTTAGAACTCACACAAGTGTGTAAAAGACAAACACCTGCTACTGCTGAATATCAATTCATTTGCTTAGCTACTTTAACACAGTCCTTGTTAGTTGTATGTTGCTTGTCTTTTTGTATTGGAAAAAAAAAACAACTGACTAGTGTTTCTTGAAACTTTTTGTTTGCAGTATTATTTGTTGGAAATGTATATATTTTATATAATTTGATTATTGTTTTGGTTGTGTACTTTTTACTTACCTAAATATTTGTTTGACTTAAATACATTAAATAAACTTATCCTGATCCATTACATTGTTTATGTTACAAGTGAAACTGCTATACATAGTATTAAGTGGATGCACTTTTTTAACAACATGACTTAAGTTATCAACATTGTACTGTTGTTTTTGTTTATTTTACAATATTAAATGTAAATGTAATTACTTTGTTTAACTTGTGTGTTATTTCATTTTAATTTCGTTTCTATTTTTTTCCAGATTTTAAGCCAAATTTATTTGCTATGTCACAGCTGAGTGAAATAGGTTGAATTACAAAGGAAAAACCATTATGTTTAACACACAAAACAACTAAGATACACAATGACACATAGCTTAACCTATTAATATTAAAAACCCATACAGGAGCACCTTGAGAAAGAGTACCATATACTCGAAACGCATTGGTGGATTGTGGGAGTGATTTCGATAACCTGACAGAGCTGAACCCTCTCTTCTCCCTCCTCCAGTATTTTGGTTTAGGGCCCATTGAACCTTTTTATCGCCCAGTGAGTAATATATCTCTCTCTCTCCCCTAATTGGGGGAAGAATAAAAGTTGAGAATTTTATAGGAATTCAAAAAGTCAGTTTTTAGATAGTTTTATTCTCTGTGAAAAGGAAGTTTTTATTGTGAAATTAAAGTGATTATTATGATAAGGAGACCTTCTGTTTATTCAAAAAACCATTGAGCAGGAGTTCACGGGGGATAAAAGACACTGATTTAGGCAAAAATCTCAAGAGAGGGAAGAGGTGAGTGTATCCAAGCATATTGAAACATTAAAAATAATGTTGCACTATGAAGCTTGCTGTTTCTTCTAGCCCACATGTGAAGGAGAGCTGGTGTTGATCCTGAGGTCGCTGAAGGGATTGAAAGAGAAACAAAGATTAATTTCAAGTGAACATATGAAAGGAAGAAAGTGTGAGTGTAATCTTTTTGTTTAAATACTTCCCACTGTGTAACATTATTGCACTAGGACCAATTCAATTTACTCCCCATGCTTTGGAGGATCGCTGATTGATATAAAAGGTGTAGGAGTCTGAGAAAACTAAGTAAGAAATTATTTACAACGCAAATATACGAAAGAAAAAGTGAGTACATATTTTATTCTAAAGAAACTCACCAATAGATTTCAGTGTTGCACTAGGTTTGGTGTGTATGTCTTTTTCCACAAGCCCTGGACATTTGGAGACCTGAAAAAAGAAAGAGCACTATTACATGATTTGAACAAGAGAACAAAAGTGTGAGTGTATTATTTGAGATCATCATACTCACTCACTCACTCACTCACTCACTCACTCACTCACTCACACTTACCAGTCACACAAGATTGCATTCTGTTTTTTCCAAGGGTGACTGTTTAAAGTACTAGG
>WWET01003204.1:0-25314 GCA_011038615.1 Limnodynastes dumerilii | reverse complement strand
AAAGAATGGGAATTACAGAGGAATTGATTCTGGAATTACTTGGACATAGAGACTTAGACTGATATCATTGAAGGAACATTGCTGTTGAACTTATAACAAACATTGAAGGAATCCTGTAAGATTGTAATAGAAGTATTTAGAAATATACCTGTCAAAGGTTGACTAATTGCGCCATTACTTGCGCCTACCTCATTTTTTGTATCATTTGCCATGATGTCCATGTTATGCGGCAATCAAATATATGGCGTAAATTAGAAGAGAGGCATGCACAATGTTTTTATGATGCGTGGCTATTAGGTAAATAAACTGAAAGATTGTTTTGCAAATGTGTATTACAATATTCTATAACATGTATTGTTACCTATTTCTAGTCTATTCTCTTTTAGGTGACAGTGCCTATCCTTAGAGACCCTTTCTGGTAACACCCATATTGAACCCCAGCACAGAGCGGCAAATATCATACAATACAGCACATATGACCACCAGGCAAGCAATTTAAAGAGCAATTGGTTTGCTTAAATCTCATTTCCGATGCATGGATCGGTCTGCTGGAGCCCTCATGTATGCGCCTGTAAAGGTTTGTGATATCATCGTTCTGTGTGGTCTTTTTCATAATATCGCTGTACGACATGGGTTACTATTTAAGATAGTATTGTTTGATAGATGATGATGACCACAATGCTCTGGAGGAACATCATGAGGATTCCATCAGCTCCTCTTCACAACTTAGCAGCAGTTTCCACAATTATGCGATGGAAACATATTTTTAGGTAAGTAAGAGCGTTGATAATTGAAAGACAAACTTTATCATTTAACATGTTTTTATTTTAAATATGTAATCATGCAATGGATATGTAAACATAAACAAATTAAAAAATAAATCTTTGGTATAATTGTTTAGACAATGGGTGTGAAGAGTCTCCATGGTCTTTCTGGTATTTGACACATAATTTGTGTCCTCTTAAAAAACACATGTAATAATGAGCAGAGCAGATTAATTTTTTGGTTTGTAAAATTATTTGCTTATTTACAATATTAAAAAAAAAAAATGAAAGGTTAATTAATTAACAGCATCAATCATTAATGTTTAAAATAGGTTTTGAGCAAAATATATTTACTTTAATTTTATATTTTTTCCATGATTTTTTAACGCCTTTGCTTGTTGTTATTTATGCAGTTTTAGCTCTAGTTTTTGGTGGCACTTCTTCTTGATGTTGTTCTATGCTTTGTTGTGATGCTTGTGGCCTTTTTAGAGGTGTTTTCCCTTTTGTATATATATTATAAGACCTTAATCTGGTAGTGATTTCCGTGGCAGATGTTGATGGCATAGCTGATGATGAGGGCTCCTCATCATGATGTTCATGACGCCAGCTCATACATTTAACTGATTCCTCCACAAATATTGCAAAATACATTGTGATGGTATCCACTCTTTTCATGAGTTCTGCATGTTGTTCTGCCATGTCATCACAAATCCCTTTTAGAATGTTATTTTGGTCTTGAAAAGTTTGGGTTCTGTCCAGTTTTTCATGCAGGGGACCAATTTGTGAAATAATATTACTGACCCTGTCTTGTGTTGAAGTGGCTGATGTTTCTGCTTGCACTGTTTCTTCAACAAGATTATTGTCTGCCTCATTTTCTGACAGGTCCTCTAATAAGACACATGTATGTACATTTCTAAATAAGTTCAATGAAGCAAGTAAGCCACGTGTAATGTCTTTATAATAAAAAAAAAACAATGTGTTATCTTTTTACATCAATCATACAGATTATTAGTATGTTAGAATACTTTTATACATTCTAAAAATATGTATGTGTTTTATCCTCCTCCTTGATGGCAGCATAGTACCCTGGTTAATCTCTACGGGGCGGGAGCCAATCAAAAAGAAAAAGAAAGATACCATGGAAACACATAAATAGGCCCCTCCTTTGGACGCAGTTTTTTATTTTACTTTAGATTTTACTCACCCTGTGGCCAATGCGGCATGTTCCGCCCTGAAGCGTTTCCCAGTCCACGTGCTGCTGGTCGTGGGGGAAGCATGATTGGCTCTTCTTTCTCGACATTCCTGGAACGTCCAAACACTATAGGACATCTCTGCATGGGACCAGACATCTTGTCGTGGCCTTGTGTTCCCTATGGCAAGTTGCTTAATGGGATTTTCACTTTCACTCCAGCTTCTGGATCTTATACAGGGTATTTAAACAGCTCTGCTATATCCATAAGTGTATTTTTTACACTGGACCGAGGAGCCCTTCTGGTGTACTCTCTTCTTATCGTGAACCATGGAGATAAATGGTCATAAACCAGGAGGTCAGGGTGAGTCAGAGTAGCTGGTCAGTTAGCTTTATTTTTCTATATATTTTTTTTTGCGGGTGTATTTAGCTGTTATTTTACACAGGTCTGAATCCAGCAAGAATAAGCTGCCACAGGCTCCTCAAGAAAAACATAAGATGATGAAATTAGGGAAGTGGGCCTTGTGCGATTCTTCACTTACAGAAGGACATATTGGCTCAACTGGTGCAGGCTGCACAGCTGCGCTGTGCTTAGTAAAGCATGGCGTATCGGCATGCACTCCCCCCAACCCTCCCCCCTGTCCGATCGTATTTTCCCTCGCTTACGCCCTTGAAGGCTACCCTAACTTCAACCGGCCTAAGCAAGGGAAAATACACTCGGACAGGAGCGTGTGCCCGCTAACCCCCCCTCCCTCATTAAACTACCTCCCCCCATCTACCTACACTAACATTTGCGTAGTAACGGCGAGGGACACCCCCTCAGCCATTACTACGCTGATACTATGGACACCTGATCCTAGATCGGGCGTTTCCGTAGTAATGCCGGCCAACATCGGCATTTCAGCAGATCTTCCGCTTACCGCCAGGCAGCGTGGGTCTAGATCAGGCCGCTAGTGTTATATAATGCTTACTTGGAGTGCCGGACCTTTTGTTCCTTGTAGTTGCACAGTGGTCATTTTGGTCCTTGGCTGCACCTCTACATTTATATATACACTTGCACACATTTCATATATTGAATTAGAAGTGCAGCCTGTGTTTTCTTGTTACATAAATAATCGTGTCCATGAATAAAATCTCCAAGATCTAACAGTTCGCGTCAGAAGACTCAAAATGTTGGGAAGAATCCCCTAAGATTGATGCAGCAATATCTTGCATCTCAAAGAAGGCAACACTACCTATAGAGGATGCAAATGCCTTCAAAGATCCGATGGAACGGAAAATGGAGGTATCCCTCAAGAAACAGCATACCATCCAGGGGGCGGCCTTAATACCGGCTACTGCCACAGCCGTGACATCCTGTGTCCTCAGAGTTTGGGGTAAGGAACCGGAGAAAAGCATCACAGATGGAATTAAGTGCAGTGAGTTAAACAAGATAGTGGAAGACATGCAACTCAAGTTTATTTCCAAAGCTTCCATGTTAAATTAGCGGCTCATTCTATGGAAACAACTATGACCACCCGAAGAGCACTATGGATTAAACCGTGGGCAGCAGATGCCCAGTCCAAGGCAAGACTTGTGGCCCTCCCCTTCTCTGGAGACTTCCTATTCGGAGCCAAGGTAGATTAAATAATTTCCAAGATCTCCGGTGGCAAATCATCTTGGCTCCCTCAAGAGAAACAAACAGATGTAACAGATGCTAAACTCTACAGGACAGGCAGAGCATATCAACGCAGATTCAGCAGGGAGTGACGAGACAGAATTTTCTTCCTAACAGAGGGAGAGAAAATAGGTTTTTTTCGTCCCTCCATACAATGACGCCAGAAGCCTGAACCTCCCCCCACTTCTGGAGATGGGGGAAGACTGAAATACTTTGCAATCCAGTGGATATCATCGACTATGGATCTTTGGGTAAAGAACATTATCCTGAGAGGCTACGCACTGGAGCTCAGATCAGGACCCCCGAAGGAATTCTTCAGAAGATCACAAATGCCTCGAGATCCAGAGGGAAAACCTTTTCCAGCCTTTTACACCAAAAGGTAATTACAGAAGTTCCCCTGAACCAGCAGGGCAAGGGGTATTACTCAAATATTTTTTTTTGTGTAAAGTATTTTTATTAACATTCCAGGAACATAGCAATACAAGTGAGTTCACACAACATTTTAAGACTGATACATGACATAAGTTGCCTATTCATTAAGCAAGATCACAGCAGCCAACAGGAAAACATATATTACAAGGTAGTTAAATGAACATCACATGAGCATGATCCATCCATGACATCACCCAGCAAATGAAGATGTCTATGGCTGAGGAAAATGTAATCAATACGCGAGTAGGTATGATGGCAAGGAGAGAAAAAGGTATAATCCTTACCTTCCGGATGGAGGATTCTCCAGCCTAACATCATGAATAGCTCCTCGCTCTCCACTGTATTGTTTGGCAGGATAGGATGGACGGGTGGTAGAGGAGTCTATGGAGGGATCTAAAGTCCAATTGAAGTTGACCCCACACGGCACAATGTCCTCTTGGTGAGGCTCTAATTTCGTGAAGACTGATTCGAGGAACAAGTTTTGGTTCTGGTTGGGAGAATAAGTATTTAAAATAGTGTTGGGCTAACCATGAAGAGAGCACCTGAGGAGTAGAGCTCTACCTGCTATCAGTCGGTGAACCTCTGTAATCTGAAGATGGAGATCTCTAGAGATGAGTATAGCTACCCTAGCTGATTTGTTGTCAGGGTTATTATTATATATGGCAGTGGGGAAATATTTATTGTTTAGATGGGGGGTATTGAGGGATACCTTTAAAGGGTTTCCTGAATAAGGGCAATATCTGCCCGTACACTACACAGGAACCAAAGTAGTTTAGACTGTTTTTCCGGTATATTGAGGCTGTTGACATTTAAAGAAACGATTTAGAGTTTACCCGCCATAGAAATAAATGTTATCTGGTGATTCTATGTGACATTGGGCCTGATCCAGACCTACATAGTGGGACTACCCTTGACACTCCCCCTGCCCTATTGTATTTACACTCCCTTATGCCAGCTGAAGGCTACTCTAACTTCAGCCGGCATAAGGGAGTGTAAATACGCTGGGACAGTGGCGTTACTACAATAATGCCGCCCTCCCAGCCTCATTACCCTCCCTCCCCCGTCTACCTGCACTAACCTCAGCATAGTAACGCTGAGGGATGCCCCCTCCAGCGTTACTACGCTGGTGCTACGGACGCCCAATCCACGATCGGGTGTTGCCATAGTTACGCCGGGCAACATCTGCCCGGCGCATGCGTAGATCGGCTTTTCAGTTAATACGGCAGGCGTAGCTCTGGATCAGCCCCATTGTGCAGAAGCATTAAAAAAAATATAATTTGCCTTCCTGGGGGGAGATGGGATTAAACAATCTGGGGCTAGCAAAGACAGAATAGGAGGAGGCTGCAGGGAGGGGTGCTCAGCTATATGCTAACTGTGTTCCCTTAAAGGAGTGAGGGGATGTGGATAACAAAGAGAACAGGGAGAATCATAACCCCACCAGCAACATGTGTAACTATCAAGAGTGAACTTTAAAAACATTCTACCTAGTAAACGATCAAAGACAAAAAACTAACAACTCACATAGTTATAACTAGTATTTGTAGACTATATATCATAACATTACTAAATAAGTATCTTAGTACTAAGGAATCCAAGTAAAGAGAGATCTAAAGGCTCCTCTTATACAGTGTTATAGGTAAGCATTATCAGGGATCTCCCGGTAGAGATCATGAGGCCTACGAATCACGAGGACTATATAACATAATCAGTGTAAGACAGAACCACCAAATAAGTTTATAAATCACAAAATAAAGTTTTAACAGGAAAAAATTGCAGGCATAGGGTATACACTGAGGCATAACAGCCATACTCAAATAATAAGCTTAAGAGTGTTCTTATCCGAGACAGGAACTGCCATCTCCTACATGGTGAAGTCCTTGGAGGTTCTGCGCATAAAGTTCAGGTCGTAGTCTTAGAATGAAAAAGAGTAGAAGGGGTCCAATCCACACAGTGGCGGTGTTGAAGAGTTGGGTAGGTCCACTTGTGACTCGGGAAGTTATCTTGCCAGGCGTCTATTTTTGAGCCATTGAATTCCAGATCAGTTGAAGCACAGTTGAAGCACGCGCCCGTTTCATGATGGCTTCTTTTTGCGTGAAATAGTGCAGGCGGCATATTATGTCTCGAGGTGGGGCACTGGGTGGACCCTTTTGTCTCAAGGCCCTGTGAGCTCGATCAAACTCTATGGGATCATTGGGGTCAAGTTCAAGGAGTTCCCCAAATATTTTGGTCAAAGCATCCTGAAAATTAGCTTGTGAGATGTCTTCTGGAATACCTCGTATCCTTAAGTTGTTTTGACACCCCCTATTATCCAAATCTTCTAGCTTCATGTGGATCTCCCTGAGTGTTGTTCATATGATGTAGTTGGTGAGCTGATGAAGCTTGAACATCTTTAAGGTCTGTGACCCTATTGGACAGTCATTTCTTGGTGGATAGATTCTCTTAGATTGGCTCTCAACATCTGCATGTCTTGTTTGGTGGGGAGAGACAACATGGGAGAGGATTTCACTAATTTCGCTCTTCACCTGATGGCGGGCAGGATCCGGCACCACCGTAGCTAGGATGAGTGAATCAGCCATCTCTACCCTGTTGGGGGAGGTGGAAGATGTTTGGGAGTCAATATCCGAACCCAACGGGGTCACTGCTGTCAGAAAGGAACACAGGTCTTGACGTGATCAGTTGGAGCGGGGAGTTTCTAGGGTCTTTTTTAGTAGGTTGTCGTTTATTTTTCCCCATTAATGAATGAAACACATTATATGTGAGGAGCTGACGGTAGAATTGGAGGTAATGCATGTGAATGCTAGTGGGAGCTGGTAGAGGTCACATATCCCTGGAGTATATCAGTCACATATTAGTGCATCAGGGAAAAAGATTCTGAAAGAAGAAATTGTCTCACATGGTCGAGAACAATGGATTAAAGTAACAGAATTTTTGACTTCTGCAGGTGCCTCTCATGTAATAGAAAAAGCTTTACAGCTTGGAAAAATATGGATAATCCAAAGATGTTGCTCTGACTCCCTCTTGTGGAGAGATTAGAAAATTACAGTGTGTGCTACCTATGTAGGCTACAAGTGCAAGGCTGGTTGAAATGTGTTCTATTCCCTGGTCTGAAGAGAGGCACTGCACACAAATGGAGCAAGTGAGGGCACACAGCGTGCAATATTTGGTAGCTGTTCCTCCCCTCAGGACTGTAAAATAGCCACAAAGTGATTGCTCTGGGAGGTTTGACTGATGGGTGCAGGGAGGGGGGGCATGTTGGGATGGAGTCTACAGGAAGGTGTGATCGTGGGGACTCAAGCACAATGACTTGCCGCAAGAGTTACTGGTGGCCAGATCAGAGGAGTGTCTCCCTTGTGGGTTGGAGTGGCAGCTAGCACCTCTGGCAGGTGTTTCACCGGGTCCCCTGTGGTGGGTCTAGATCAGCCCCAGTATCACAGGCAGCCCAGGGAGCAGTGTCCTTGGTCTGATGAGCACCTCCACTGTCTGGGGTCAGCAGGGGTGGTTTAGTGTTTGCACAGCTCTGGAATGGTGTAGGAGGCAGGGAAGTTTCTCTCACTGCAGCAGCCAGTAGTGAGACGGGACAGATAATCATTACTCAAGGATTTTTATTGTGAAGAAACATTTGGGGGGACTCAGAGTCATTCTGGACCTCAGAGAGGTCAATTGAGCGGTTTATGCAAAACACTTCAAAATTAAATCAATCAGGACAATCATTCCGGGGTTGTACAGAGGAGTTTACTTAACCTCTATAGACCTCAGAGACGCATACCTACATATCCCTATCAACCTTCATCATTGGAAGTATTTAAGATTCCATGTGTTCCACCAACATATTCAGTATATGGCCCTACCATTTGGTCTCTCAACTTCCCCAAGGACTTTTACAAAGGTTCTCATTCCCATAATAGCAAATCTAAAAGCATAAGGAGTCATGGTCTGGGCATACCTGGATGACCTTTTGGTAGTGGCAAATTAAAGACAACAGTCTCAGGAGCATACAGCCAAGGTCCTTCAGACTCTTCAAGACCATGATTGGATCATAAACTGGGAGAAGTCTCAGTTACAGCTATCCCTGAAGTACCTAGGGGTCATTTTAGACAGTATTCAAGATAAGATATTTCTCACACCAGAAACAGTTCTCATCATATTGGAGAAAACAGCACAACTTCAGGGCCAACCTTAGGTGTCAGTAGAGGAATGCATGCAACTGCTGGGACTCATGTCAGCCTCCATAGATGCGGTCCCTTGGGCAAAAGCCCATATGAGATCCTTTACAGACCTGCTTCTTGAAGCTTTAGGACAAGGATCTAAACAACAAGCGCCAAATGATTTCCCTTACAAAGGAGGTGAAAAGAGACTTGATGTGGTGGTCAACATGTCGGAATCTTCAGAAAGGACATTGGTTCAGACCACAGGAAACCATAGTAGTCACAACAGATTCCAGCACACAAGGATGGGGAGCAGTATGTGGAACCCAAATTGCACAGGGGAGGTGGAACTCCCAGCTTAGCAACTCGCATTCCAAAATCTGGTAAATGAGAGCAGTTGTAAAAGCTTGTCATCATTTTCACCAGACACTGAAACAGCACCCAGTCAAGATACATTCTGACAAGGCGGTGGTTGCATACAGGTGAAACTCGTGAGAGACCATTTAAAGGCTCAGGTGTTTTGTAATACATTGCTGATTAGAGCGTTACACTTTGAGCCTACAATATTGAACCTTGTCATTATTCTAATTTTGTGAGATTTTGCTTTTGGGGATCTCATAAGCTGTAAGCCATAATCATCAAAATTAATACAAATAAATACTTGAAATATCTTACTTTGCATGTATTGCGTCTATATAATATGTTAGTTTCACCTTTTAAGTTGAATTACTAAAATAAATGAACTTTTGAATGATATTCAAATTTTTCGAGTTTCACCTGTACATAAACCACCAGGGAGGAACAAGGAGCAGAGCACTAATGGATCAAGCAAGTATTCTACCAGCATGGTGGGCCGAACAGGAAAAGGAGATAGACATCTCTGCAATTTATATAGCAGGCAGCGTCAATGATGTCGTAGATTCCTTAAGCAGGAGAACCTTACAACCATGGGAATGGGAACTGGATCAAGCAACCTTCATCAGGTTAACAGAGAAATGGGGCATGCCGGATATAGACCTGATGGCAATGACCAAAAACAAGAAGGTGAAGAAGTTCTTCTCCAGGTTTCAAGAACTAAAGTCTTGCGGAGTGGATTCTCTTTCTCAAAATTGGGACTTTCATCTGGCATATGTTTTTCCTCCAATTACCTTAATTCAGAAGGTGATAAACAAGATTATAGCCTCAGGGGCAGACTTCATAGCTATTCTACCTCTCTGGCCCAGAAAACCATGGTTTCCCCATATCATCAACCTACTACTTGGTCCTCCTCTCATACATTTTTGAAATTCTACAGAATCAATCTCATAGCTTCTAAGGACACCAAATTTGGCAGGATGGTCCTTAGTGCAGTAGTATAGCACTGTCCTGTCCCCCGGTTAAGGGTCCTGTGCTTTCTTTTCTCTGCACCTTCTTTTTGTTGTGTCTTGGTTTCCCCCCTCGCCCCCCCACTAGCAGTTTTAGCTTGGGCATGACCCAGGGTACTATGCTGCCATCAAGGAGGAGGAAAGGGTACAATTATACCTGATAAATGGATGTCCTCGATCTTGATAGCAGCATAGCTAATTTCCTCCCTTTTGTGTATATATTTGATATTTTTGTAGCTATATGGAATAAGACGACACTGGGCACTGGAGGAGGGGTCTATTTATGTGTCCGTGGTGTCTTTCTTTTTCTTTCTGATTGTCTCACTCCCCATAAAGATTACCCAAGGCACTATGCTGCCATCAAGATCAAGGAAATCCAATTATCAGATATAATTCTACCTTTTTTTCTCTTTTTTAATTTTTATCTTCTGGATCATTCTCACACACAGGATTTAAGATTCTTGCTGGTGGTCCCTCTATAGTGTTTTGGTTCTCCTTCAGAAACTGACCTTAAGGCAAGTTCCTTTAATTTTGTTAGGTTGAGGGAATCAGGTATAGGCCCGGCTTCTGTTGCATGTGAGGCTCAGTCTGCCAGTTTTTGTTTAAGTTGTGTCTTGAAATCCTGCCATCTGCAAATTACATGACAAATGATTAACATCCAATTTTTTTAATTTAAATTTTTAACATTATAATCTCTTAAAAAATGTTTATATGGCTTTACATTTGTTTGTTATTTATTTGGTTAATCAAATTTGGACAATGTTAAAAAAAATGTTGGATTACATTTTAAAATCTATAAATTTAACTTTAGCATTGCTTGTTTGTGTTTTTATGGTATCATTTTAATGTTAGTTTAATACATTACCTTTTTAAGATGAGTTAATGTTCTTGTCATGCAGGCAGGGTTTATTCCACGTGAATATTTTATGAAGCCTTGGTGGATGTCCTCCCAAACATTTTGATGGAGGTGACCTGCAATTTCACCATCTGCTGTGTATAATTTCTCCATTATTTGAAAAAGCGTACCTCCTGATCTAAAAAGTTAGGGTTCCTCTTTTTGCCCTTATGACCCATATTGACAGAAGTGCGAAATTTCGCAGAAACCTGCATGCTTTTATGCGTATATTCAGGATATGTATGTTAGCGCCAAAAATCAGTTAAGTCATTTGACAGATTGATTTTGTTGTTGCAGATCCTTGGAGGCAGGGTTTTC
Organism: Limnodynastes dumerilii; assembly: GCA_011038615.1. Lineage (NCBI taxonomy): Eukaryota > Metazoa > Chordata > Amphibia > Anura > Limnodynastidae > Limnodynastes > Limnodynastes dumerilii. The sequence continues at coordinate 14,550 of WWET01003204.1, read as the reverse complement.
ATTCAGCCAATTGTGTGCGTTCTTACAGTTTAGCATTTGGCCACCATTTTGAATTCTTAGAAATTGGTAAAAATGGCAGGAGAAAGATATTTGCCTTTTTCCAACCAGGAATTCAAGTATTTAATTGCCGAAATTGACATATTTGTACCGAATCTTCCACGCTGCAATGTGGCAGTTAGGCAGGCCTACGAGACGGTCAGGGACCACATAAAGAGTCCCTTAAATGTGCACAGAAGGGTGGACCAGCTGCAAAGACGCTGGCATGACTTCCGAAGGAGACAACAAAGTTCGTCAGGCTATTTGGAGGCATGCTCGCAGTAAGTATTTATTTTTTATCTGTACCATTTTGTATATTTTCTTTTTTTGTGATTTTACACCAAGATTTTTTTTAGAAGAGCACTATGTGATCGCAGTATGAACACACTAACTTTCTATGTTAGCCTAATTTAAGTTTTTATACATTAATATCCAAGGATGTATATTTATTAAATGCTATATTTTAAAAAATTTTATTTAGATAGCATTGTTTGACTGCTTTTTTTTTTTTTAACAATCAAACCTGCTATAATGTTGGTAGTGACTAAAATATTGTGAATTTGAATTAGTATTTTTTTTAAATTAAAAAAAAAAATATATATCTTTGTATAAATATCCATAAAATTACTGTTTAAATGTAACTAAAATAATTGGTATTCATTTATATTAATAAAAATTATGGCTTAGGAATGTGTATATCAGAATGCAGGGCTCATATGTTTAAATGGTGATGTGTAATAAAAAATATATATATATAACCTTTGGTAAATTTTATTTTAAGGATTCAGGAGACGCAGGTGGGCAGAACGTGCCAGAAGGCATCTGCAACAGCAGGAGGAGGATGAAGTGTAGGAGGTGGGCGTGGAGACTGAGGAGGCATTAGAAATTGAAGCGGTTCTCAAGCCTGAGGAGGTGGAAGAAATTCCTGATGTGGCTGTGTTGATATCTGAAAAAAATACATAGTGAAAAAAGGATTTATTTTGAAATGTGTTCAATTGTTTGTGTGGGTAATTATATTGTGTAGCAAAATATACAGTAGACATTGACCTATTTGTTCATTTATTTTTTGTTTTTTAAACACAAGAGCAGAAGAGAATCTGTTTGCTCATCCCCTGTACCCTGTCCTAATGGACATCACCACCAGTATCACGGCTTTGGTGCAGATGGCTGATGTCATCTTACAAATAATTATGGATAGCCAAACAAGGCATTAGTTAATTTTTATTAATTATGTAGTTTGCTTTGATGTAGTTTTTGATTTACTTATATATAAAATGCTTTTGTTCTAAAAAAAATTTTTTTTGTTATTTTATTACTATTTTAGTTTAATGGGTTGCAAACATAAATATAGTAAATATAATTTACAACATTATACATTTTTATATAAAACATTACTATTATTTCTGAAAGTAGTTTAACACACATTGCACATAAATGAATGACCATTTTACATGTTCTATAACTGTACATCATTTAATTTACAATATATATATATTTTTAAATTTCAGCATAGTATTGTTTTTAAGTAACCCCAAAAAATATAAAAATAACGGGTAAATATCTAATAATCGTGTTTTGTTAATGTTCAAAAATGAGTATGAACTTTAAAAACAATAAACTCTAAATTTACACTTAGACAAAAGAAATTGGAAAGGTTAATTTTGTGTAAATATTTATTAACATTCTTTGTTATTGGGCATGTTCCTTCAAAACAAAAAACAAAAAATTATTATATATATATATATATATATATATGGAATGGGGGGATAACAAGCGCGCGTCCACTAATTCACCTCTCTGAACAGAATGTATTGAGGGTCTCCACCTAATTGATAGGGGCTGCGTCCTATCCCAAGGTGGGTTTGCTGTAGTACCAAACCCTTGCAAGAATGTCCGGAAGAAATTTAACTTGGGATGGCTGGAGCGCCTCGGAAACCAGTGATCGTAGTAGGTAAAAAGTCCAATGACGATGAGACGAAATATTGGGGGAGAGATAAAAAAGAGAGGAGAGAGAGAATATATAGTGTAGTAGGTTTATGGCAATCTGTACGACACACCCACAGTGTTGGGGGAGTACTAGTGATGGCTAGGTTATAATAGTGCTACCAACACCTTAGGCTAAAAAAATTATTTAAAATGACTGAGTGTAAATGGGATGCTATCCAAATCAGTGCAGATATAACAATTATATTTATGAGCGTACCAGAAGTAATCTTGGATATATGGCATATAATAGATCCTTTAAGGCAGTTCAGCAACAGGCATAAGCAACATGAAATATAAAATCATAGAGAGACATAGTGCATTATCCTTTGCAAATAAAATTAGTTTTAATTAAATCTTTAAAATAGCTGCGTACCACAAAGCAAATAAAAATCAGCATTAAAATGTAAATATTGCAGTCTTATCTGTAGAAGGTCTCAGGGCTGCAGGCACAGGGCAACACCGTCTATTCCACTCCTCCTTGATATGCGTCCACACCGATGAAAAGCAAGTAGCGGGTGATCTTTTCCATCTTTTTCACCCGCTACTTGCTTTTCATCGTTCCAGCTAACTACAACATCCCAAACATCGTACTGAAAGGACTAAGCTACTCACCCGAGGTGTGGACGCATATCAAGGAGGAGTGGAATAGACGGTGTTGCCCTGTGCCTGCAGCCCTGAGACCTTCTACAGATAAGACTGCAATATTTACATTTTAATGCTGATTTTTATTTGCTTTGTGGTACGCAGCTATTTTAAAGATTTAATTAAAACTAATTTTATTTGCAAAGGATAATGCACTATGTCTCTCTATGATTTTATATTCCATGTTGCTTATGCCTGTTGCTGAACTGCCTTAAAGGATCTATTATATGCCATATATCCAAGATTACTTCTGGTACGCTCATAAATATAATTGTTATATCTGCACTGATTTGGACAGCATCCCATTCACACTCAGTAATTTTAAATAATTTATTTAGCCTAAGGTGTTGGTAGCACTATTTTAATTTAGCCATCACTAGTATTCCCCCAACTTCTTCAGGGAACAGAGAATATATATATATATAAAAGTGAAGGCACTACCATATCCTCCTTGGTAGTTGCGGAGGGGCTCGTACTGGAGCCGAAGGATCCACAATATAATAATGTATAATACTTGTACTGCACTCTCCGTCTCAATAAAGGGTCAAAGACTCGGTAGATTTATATCCAATGTTTCAGTTTTATGCAAACTTTCTTCAGGTGTGTGTATATATATATATATATATATACACACTAAATAAGACACACAAATGTTAAGGTTAAATGTTTTTATTTTGCCATTCACATAGTAAAGATAAACACATCAATGTGATAAAAATAGAATAATTAAACAGATAGGAATCGCACACATATCAATTGATAGTCATTTAGTTGTGTGAGAGTTTAAATGTAATGTAGGATGTGTAGTACGTAACTTACAATTTAAGTTTGCAAGCTCCATTTCTAGCTAAATTGTAAGTACGATAGCGTATGTTCGTAGACTATTACATACGATAACACACTTAAATGTAATTATGAAATGAAGGTGTGGTCCGGTTGCTATTCATTATTTTGTTTGGATCTAACACACGTAAAAAGTGTCATTACATGTTGTGCATAAGTACTTACGTAGAAACGCACACTTAGTAAGTCTAGGTTGTTACTTTATTATATTCATTCTGTTCCTGCTCTTTTGTATGGAGTGAATTAGGAAAAACTTTGCTAGTGGTGTGTTTAAAAAGCCAGGTTAGCCATTTCATTAAAATCTGGTGTGCCATCTTTCCATCTTTATTAGGCGCACTAAAATATTAATACATTCATTGTGTGCCTATTTTTTGTACCCAGTCAGTTTGCTATAACTTTGCTACAGGTGATAAAAGTTAAAACCACACCACGTTTGGTATTTAATTCAAATCTTACATGGTTGCATGTGCCAGACATATATTGTTCAGTGGGCAGACTGGGCACTATGGCCACTGGCTACATGAGTGGAGTGTAGTATTTGTCCTCAGGTCATCAGATCATAAGTTATAGGTGTTAATTTAACTTAAATTTTCTTATAAATGTTTTTAAAGTTCATTCAAATCATACACCATTTCATTAGAAGAAGTGTGCAAGAAGTATAGATCAACATTCTTGAAATCCCAGGACTCATGATTTAAAATGATATATTTTAATTTTAATGCATTTTTTCACCTATTTTACAAGACATCCTTTATTAAAGAACAATCAAAGCAGAGAGCGGATTTCTAAAAGGAGAATCCATCTAATGGTCTTTCATTTCCTTTAGTATGACTGTGATATCACGACCAATTACCATCAAATGATGCTGTGCCCTGTAATTATATAATTACATTTTCTTAGACACACATTTAAGGGGCATGGATTTAGAAAAAAATGGCGATTATGCTTCTTTAATTTACTAATAACAATTTTCTTCTTTCAACAGGAAACCTTCCCTGGATGAACATCCTCAATCTTCACAGAGGATTGTGAAACTTTCTGTAAAGATTTATAACATAACACCTGTTTCATAATAATCGGCTTACTATCTGTCTTGTATGGTGCAATCAATTTTCCAACTATGTTTTACAAATCACATTGCATTTTTAATACATTATTTTGTTTACTTTGTGCATTGTATATAGTTTTTCACAACATGGAAAGGTTTCTAAATAATAGCTTATAGAATTTTGGCTTAATTGTTGATGGTTGTAATAGTATTGTTGATAGTTGTAATAGTATTGTTGATAGTTGTAATAGTAATGTTGATAGTTGTAATAGTATTGTTGATAGTTGTAATAGTATTGTTAATACTACAGTTGAAATATTTTTGTTGAGAGTTTTAATTGAAAAAGAAGAAAGTTGCACAGGTTCATATTCAATAACTATACCCAGTGTTCTACTAATGGCTACAGTTCAAACACTAAAAGAAAAAGGGCATATCATAAAGTCCTTACACAATAAGCCATTTTATGTGCACACCAACAACATAAGTGTTACCATACATCCACAGACTCATTGTTGTTAAAACATAAAACAATTTTTATTCCAACATTTAAAAGTGTTAGTACACATGACATATATAAAAAAACAATTTTATTATAAAAAAAAATCATACCAAGACACCAAAAATAAATTGTTAGGAACTTAAGTCTTAATGTACTGTGTTAGTGCATTGTGTATAACAATATATGGTTAATTAAGAGAACCACAGAAGATCTAAATATGATGTAGACAACCCTATAGTTAGGATCCACTCTATATATACATGTATATAATTAGCACAATAAATTGCACATTATTTAGCTCACCAAATATATATATTGGCATACAATAGTGCAAACTGATTAATTATGATGCCTACAGTAGCATTTGGTATAATACAAAAAGGGACTATAACTGTTACCCCCTCATTATCTATTTACAAGTGACTATATATCAAACCACAGATTCAGGTTAGCACAATAAATTACACATTATTATTGAGACTATGGGGTAGATCCAGAACTCTGATTGCAATCCGTTTACTGGCGTAGCGTATTTACACGAACATACCTTCTATACACTGCCCTTGAATGTACGTACTTTGACCAATTTCCGCTTTTCAAACCCTACCTTAACATTTGGCCGCGTAACCGCTGTCGTCCGCACACGTACGGATGAGCAACACAGACTTACGCAGCTAAGCACGCCCATACTGTACACTTTAAATGAAAACCCTGCCTACATTGTGTAATTTAGGCGTAATTTTGTCTCACATAAAATGTACGCAACTAATACGTGAATGGCCCATATGCTCAAAGTTCCGTTACGTAGCGCATCATCTGTCATGCGCATGAGCAGTACATACAAAATCGCATAAATTCGCACGGAAGCGTTGTTCTGGATCTGCCCCTATGTGGTCATATTTAACATGGGATATTTACAGTCTAGCGTGCACGTAATAAAACACAGCCTAAATATTATAAGTGCAATGGATATTGCATATAGTCTCAGTTCATAAAGAGTTTGGATAGCTCACAGTTCTGAAATCCTGTTTGATGTTTAGATGTAAAGCCTGAGGATTCGTTGCGCTCCCAGTCTTTTCTCTCTCTCTCTCTTCTCTGGAGTTAGCGTCCTCCTCGTGCAGGGTGCCGGGGCTCTGTCAGCGGTCATCTGATCAGCTGATGTTTACAGCAGTTCAAAGGATTCTTCCGGGTGTCGGGCTGAAGGGTGCTGTACTCTTACGGCTCCGTTCTGCGCATCCCCCGTGGAAGAAAACAGACAGAGAAAACAGCGCCAGGCCCTGGTGCAATAACGTTTATTGAATCAATAAAAGCGAGATATCTTATAGATATATACTCACAATATGAGTTCTTGTTAAAATCACATAAAGGTTTCTTTGAATTTTTCACACAACACCATATAGTAACCTATTCTGGGTCAATGGCCAAAAGTCCCTAGGTGATGTATATGGGTTGCTAGGATAAGGATATATGTGAGCTATCCAAACTCTTTATGAACTGAGACTATATGCAATATCCTTTGCCGTTATCACCACGCTCTATCCATAGACCTACATATCTTTCTTTTATATACTATTATTGTATTGGGCAATTGTGTGCAAGCCCTATCCTGTTCTAAAGGGAGCAACAGATACGGAAGGAGCGCTGCAAATCCCGTTGATACACTTTTTTATAACATAAATATTATAAGTGTTGATAAGCACCAAATAGGCGAATAAATAGAAAACTTATACCAGACACTACTTGCTAAATGTATGTGCTGTGTGTATAATACCATATAATACTGTAACATAAAACACACAAACATCGCACAGTTATGCATTCATCATATGAAAATATAAACATATAATAGCAATAGAACTTCAAAATGACTTGTTTTAAATTAGGCAATACTTAGCCATATAGTGTATGCAGCGTCAATCAGAACACTGCCAAGGAAATAGGTCCAAATAATCACAGGCAGAGACAGTGCTGCAGGACTCCCAGCTCCCTAAGCTGATCCCTATCCAGGTTTAATAGCCTCACGGCTGTGCTTCCCCCATTCCGGCTATGTAGATGTCCCTGCACTATATACCAGAAAACGAGAGTTCCATGTGGCGGCATTAGCAGTTCCGATGCATACATCAGAGGAGTCAGATCATCTGCAGGTGGGTGCCTGTACACAGCTTAAATGTCTAGCTTGACCAAGCACAACACTTATTCAGGAAGCCATTCATATAGGACCCCCTAGTCTGTTAAACAGAATTAAAGTGTATCATAAAATATTTGTACATCAGTAATTGAAAAATCAATGATATAGGGTATAGTTAATATCATTCGGTGATACATCGTTTTATTATGTACCATCCATAGTCAAAAAACAGAACAAACATAAATCTGAACAATTTAAAGTCTGCACTATTTGAATGACTCCTCCATATAGGAAATTCAGTCAGAGGTTCTCACAGTAATATATTACAGACAGCAGGGAAGACAGTTTCAATGGATATAAAACCCATTGCTCTTCCCTTGCAGGCTAATTCTCTTAAAGGGAAAGTGTTCCCAATAGAAAGACATTACACTAAACGTATAATCGATATCATAGAATGGAGGGAAAAGGACACTTGTTCATTCAACCCATAAGGGGAAGTACTATTCCTAAGAAAAATCCACTTTAGTTCATGTTGAAGCAGCATTTTGTCAACATCACCGCCTCTTAGATTAGTATAGACTTTCTCTAGCACAAAAGCTTTTAATCCCGAAGTATCAGATTTATGTGCAATTACATGTTGTAAGTGTAAAATGTACACTGTACAGATTAATCTGTAAAATGATAAAGCATGACTAACAGAGACTGAGAAGATCACTCAGTAGCAAGTATTAAAATAAATACCATAACAGCAGTGGCAAAGTTTTGTAAAACTGATTTGTTACTAGAAAAAAAAGTATGAATATATAGGGCTGGATTCACAGCACCGAACATATTGCAATAGCGCACACGTGGTAACTATTTTACATAATCTACGTATCATTTTGTTACATAGATTGCATATATGTGGTCTTAAAGACTGCATATACGCAACCTACGCAACAAAACGATACGTAGATTGCGAAAAATAGTTAGTACGCATGCGTAGTAGCTATTATCAGTAATTTAAGGACGTATATGCAATACATCAGATGCTGTGAATTCGACCCATAGAGTGGATATATTGATTATCGTGCGCCTAATAGAAATGGAATGATTACACACAAGATTTTTAATAAATACCAATCTTGGCTTTTTAATAACAGCTGTGGCAAAGTTTTTTGCAAACTGACTTCCTACTAAAAAAAGTATACAAGGTATAGAATGGATATATGGGTTACAGGGCACCTAATAGAGATGGAAAGATTGCACACAAGATTTTACCAGCCTGAATCTTGTGAGATGGTTTGTTTTCACTAGGAATGACTGGAAATAAATGGTATTCATAATTATTATGCTTTAGGAACAAAAATATATAAAAATCACATAATTTTAGCATTTTTTTTAGCAATTTAAAAAAAATACAGATCCAAAAACAAAACATTAAAACCCAATTTGATGCTTAACTCTTTGTAAGGATACCCTTATATCTATCCCCAGCAAGTTTTAATTGCTCCACTGTCTTAACCTTTTACCAATGTTAGGAGGTTATTCCACTTATCTGCTACCCCTTCTGTGAAGTAATTTTCCACAAAATGTCTCTAAGCCTGCTTCCCTTCCGTGTCACAGAATGCCCTTGTGTTCTAACACTTATCTTCCTTTGATGAATGTTTCCCTCATGTACCTTGTTAAAACCTTTAACATATTTGACCATTTCTATCATGTCCCCCCTTACCCTTCTAAACTCCAATCATGTATACATTATAAGATGTATTAGTCTTTTTGGGTACATTTTTTTATTTAGGCCATGAACCAATTTAGTTGCTCTTCTTTGCACAGTCTCTAATGTATTTATGTCTTTCTGGAGATACGGCCTCCAGAACTGAACACAGTATTCTAGGTGAGGGCGTACCAATGACTTATAAAGGGGCATCACTACTTCCCTCTTTCTAATACTTTGTTGCATTGCTTGTCTGCCTTTATATCACACACCTCCTAGATCCCTTTCCTCCTCAGTATTTTGTGCCGTTAATACTATATTTAGTCCTTTTGGGCCTCAAGGGCCTGATTTTGCATTTTTTGCATTAATCTTTAGTATCCACACTCTTGACCATTCCTCCAGTCTACTTGGGTCATTAGTTTTATCTTTCCTGTTGTCTACCCTGTTAAACGTTTTGGTAACCTTTTCCTCCTGTGAATGCACTCCATTTACTACAACTCTCCATCCCAGTCATGGAGTGTGAGTTTCTATGTACATAAAACCCATTGGGGTAAATCCAGAACTACGTTTGCAATACGTTTCCTTGCATAGCGTATTTACGTGTGCATACTTTCTATACACTCCCCTTGTCACACCCCTTGAATGTACGTATTTTGACCAAGATACACTTTCCAAACCCTACCTTAACTTTTGGCAATGTAACCGAAGTGATCCGCTCACGTACGTATGGGCAACACGTATTTACGCAGCTAAGCAAATGGAAAAAATAAGATACAACTGTTGTGATGTGTGTAGTCAAGATTTCTATCCACTAACTCATGTGTCCATATTTACTAAATAACTCACCATTGTTTGCCCCTCACCCACATTTACATGTAAAGAGACTGACTGTAATGTTGAGAAATCTGAACATTAATCTCAAGTTTACTGGTCAGAAATGTGCCTATTGTTACTGTAAGAATGTATGGGGCTTCTCTAAAATCATTTTCATTAATTACAATGATAAAATATGAGAATAGAAAGGAAACAACAATAAGGAAAAAAAGAAGAGTTATCAAATGACTGGAAAGTTCATATATTTTATAAACAATAACACACAAAACATATTGATGCCAATGGAACAGTTCTCATTGTGGCTCTGACATACAGATACATTCTGTTGTCTTTCAAAATAGACTATCATCCTTATAATAGATGTGGCACCTAAACAGGAAACTAGAAAATCTACTCTGCAGTGACCCAAACCTTCCTCATCTTCTATTTCTATCTTCTGTTTTCACATCTGTAAATCTAAGATGATCCCAATCAATATTGGAACAAACAAATGTTCCAGCACTCTATACCAAACAGCATAGAAAACTATTTGTCAGTGCATATACATAAAGGAGGCTTAGTTCACAATATAGTTCTATTAGGTTAAGCTCACCTGCCCTACTATAGGGCAGCAGAAGTAACCTTTTAGATTTGTGGTTTTATTCCATTTTTAAGAATAAAAATTTTCTGTAGAAAAGATATCTTATACTCTATTCTTCATGAAGAATCTATAATAGATGTGGTACCTAAACAGGAATCTAGAAGACTTAATATGCTGTGATCCCAAATCTCCCTCATATCTGTGCTTTTCTATTTTCACATCTGTAAATCCAAGCTCATCCCAATGAGCTTTAGTGCAACTAAAGTAACCGCTAAAATGTCAAGCTTTATACCACTAATAAGAGAAAATAAAGATTTTTCTTTTATATTTCTTGACACAAAATACAATTTTAGGAGAACTTTATACATTTAAAAATTTGGTATCAGGTAGCAGAAACAATTTTTATGTACTTCCCACTATCACAGTCACAGAAAACCATAATGCTGATAAGAAACAGCTAATATGTCCATTCGGACCCGAAGGAATGGGGGCTAACCACAGGCAAGATAGTGCCCTCATGTTGTGAGGACAAGGAGTAACAAGCTATAAGTGTAACTTCTAAATAACCTGAACAATAGTCACCACGGCGGGTGAACCCACGGGGGGCAGACTGAGTAAATGTCACCACGGCGGGTGGACCCAAGAGGGAAAAAACAGGGAAATATAATCCCCTAAATACAACAAGTTCAAACACAAGGTGATACAACAAGGTTGTCACACTGAGGCATGGACAAGGTCACGTAAATCCCAATGAGTCAAAACAAGGGGCAGAGTGGTACCCCTCATAGTTGGTGGATCAGGAGTGAAAGATTAGAGCAAAAAAACTCTAATTATACTTAAGTCAAGAAAACTTGAAGAGGAAGTTGTTCGTTAAGGCCCCTTGGTTGTACCGTGTCAAGAGTGAAGATCCATCTGGCTTCTTTCTTGAGGAGGATGAGGTCCCGATCACCACCACGTGTGAGAGGTGGCACATGATCGATAATTTTGCACTTCAAATCCGATAATGCATGGTGATTAGACAAAAAATGGTTGGCAACTGGTTGATCCGTAATACCCGAAACTAGTGCTTGTCTGATGGCTGATCGATGCAAGTTCATACGTTCTCTAAAGGTGCGGCGGGTCTTTCCCACATAAGACAAACCACAAGGGCAACGTAACAAATAGACCACAAAACGTGTAGTACAAGTAAGTACATGTTTAATAGAGTATTTCTTCCCAGACCAGGGATGGAAAAAGAACTTTCCTGGTTCCATCTGTCTGCAAGTGAGGCAATCCAAGCACTTGTAGCACCCCGGGGCTTTAGATAAAAAAGTGGTCTTCCTGGTTCTGAAGTGTTCCATGTCAGTTTTAACCAGCATGTCCTTGAGATTTCTTCCCCTCTTGTAGCATGGCATCACTCTGAGTTGGTTTAAAGAGGGTAAGGATTTATCCGTTTTGACAATAGGCCACAAAGCTCTGGTTGCTTGATTGATGAAAGGACTTGCTCGAGTGAACAAATTGACCCAGGGAATATAGTCATTTTTAGATTTCCGCATTTGTTGTCTCAAGAGGTTGGTTCTAGGGATTGAAATTGCTTTCAAATGTGCTTGTCTCAGGAGATTCAGTGGGTATCCTCTTTCTGTAAATTTACGGAACATAGCATCTAGCTGGATGTCCCTTTGGGTGAGGTCACTGTTAACCCTGCATACCCGTAAAAATTGTGAAAAGGGGAGGCCTCTTTTGAGGGCTGGCGGATGATGGCTTGATGCCAACAGGAGATTATTTCTGTCTGTGACCTTTTCGAAGAATTCAGTGGCAATAGTGCCATCATTCACAGAAATCGTGACGTCCAGGTAATTGATGGACTTTGTGTCACATGTGAATGTAAATTTGATGTAGTCATTCATTGAGTTGATGGTATCCATAGTTGAGGAAAATTCCTCTATGGATCCTTTCCATAAGATCAACAGATCATCAATGTATCTTGTGTAGAAAGCCAGCTTATCCCTGCATAATGGATTCAGCAAAAAGAGGTCTGTTTCAACTTTATACATGAAAGAATTAGCCAAAGAGGGGGCCACAGGTGATCCCATGGCACATCCGGATACTTGTAGAAAGAACTTGCCGTCAAACATAAAAAAATTGCGTGTCAAAATGAAACGTAAGAACCGTATAAACAAGTCCACCGGGGGACCAACGTAATGAGGGTTGTCAGTGATCAAGGTTTTCACTGACTCAATGCCCTCCATGTGGGGAATGCTTGTGTATAGTGACACAACATCAACAGTGCAGAACACAAATTCTTGAGAATGTAGATCTAATTCTGAGAGTTTTTGAAGAAGGTGACCAGTGTCTTTCAAAAAGGTGGGTAAAGATTGAATGCACGGTTGGAGGAGAGAGTCTAGAAATACCGCAATTGGATGACACATTGAACCCCTGGTCGAGATGATAGGCCTACCCGGGGGATGGATGGGGTCCTTGTGAACCTTGGGTAAGGTATATATGATAGGTATAATCGGTGCTTTGGTAGTCAAAAATTCCACTGTTGGAGGTGGTAGCCATTTCTGTTGAGAAGCTTCTTGGAGAATGGAATCTAGTTCGTTTTTGAAAGGTGTAGTTGGATCCTTAGAAAGCAACTTGTAGGTGGTACTGTCGTCGAGTTGTCTCCAGATCTCTTGTTTATAGTCCACGATGTTTTGGATAACGATTCCTCCACCTTTGTCCGCCGAGCGGATCACAATGTCAGTGTATTCAGAAAGGTTTTTTAAGGCCTTTTCCTCTGCTTTTGTGAGGTTATGTCTTGGATGAGGGAGGGCTTCCACGGTTTTACCGACCGAGTCATCCAGTAATCTGGAGAAGCATTTAATCGAAGAGTTGTGGCTTTGCGGGTCAAATTTTGATTTAGGTTTAAACTGGTTGTAGATGTTGTAGGTTGTGTCAGGAATGGTCATGGAGTCCTGAAAATGTTCTTTGAGGCGAAGTTGACGTGAGAGTATGAAATGATCAACCTTCCACCTTAAGGGGTCAAAATTATTGGCAGGGACAAAGGAAAGGCCATGGCTCAAAACAGATTTTTCTGCCGGAGTCAGAATCCGATCAGACAAGTTAAAAATTAAGTCTGCTGTGCCCGTGTGCGGGAGCGGGTATTTAGATTGGTCGCATTGACCACCCCTCCGCGTCTGCCTCCTCTTCCTCTGCCTCTTGTGCCAGGGTGCTTTGGAGGTTTGTCTAAAAAAACCTCAGAATTGGTGGAAGGAGCATCAGTATCAGTCGGGGACGTACTATCACCACTAGAGGATGCTGGAATATCCATATTATGGCGTGTTCGCTGGCGTCTAAATGGTCTTCGTGTCGGCCCCTGAGGTTCTAAATGGTCTTCTTGCCGGACCCTGAGGTTGCGTGCCAGAGAGCCACTTGTAGACTCGGTTATTTTCATAGTCTCTGGTGATCGTCTGCATTTTCTCTTTTTTAAATTTGATTAATTCCTCACGGAATTTATCCGTTTGTGCCTGTAACTTCTGATACCAATCCGTAGAGGCATCTGCATGAAGAGTATCTTTATTTTTCTCTTCAAAAGCCTCAATCTCCGTCTTAGTCTGTGACACAATTCGAGTGGTCTCCTCAATCACCAACAACATCAAATCAAGTGCACATTTATTTAAAATAGCGACCCATTGCCGACAAAACTCTTGGTTAAATCTCCCAATGGTGGGAATCTGTTTAACCCTAAACCCTCGTGGGATCATTTTTTTACGGAAATAATCCGATAAAGTGGCTCCATGGAGATAAAATTCAATCTCCCGTTTTTTAAGCCTCAAAATTTCATGATATAGATCAATATTAGAAGAAGATGAGGATAACAAAGATAAATCTTGATACAGGATGGATTCTGCATCAGTGTCAGAGAATGAAAGGATTTCCCCAATGGGTAGTGAGATCTGTGCAAGGCCAAAACTAGAATCAACTGGAGCAGACATAATGAAAGAAAATTAATAATCAGTAAATTGTCCAGAATGAGAAAATCATGCAACAAATGCAGAAAAATGTGTGAACCACAAGAAAAAAGAAAAAATGAATCAAAGGGTGCCAGAAGGAGGGAAACCTCTGTGTCCACAAGAAGTGTCCTATAATATAAATGCAAGGAGACGGCACTCCATAAATAGAGATAATAGAATGCTGAGGTGCACTGCAGGAAGATGCAAAATAGGAGACAAGGAAATGAGGCACTCTCAGGCTTTAAAGTAGTAAGAAAATAGCGGTAGTTTTAATCCAACGTTTC
>WWET01003203.1:165646-194634 GCA_011038615.1 Limnodynastes dumerilii | reverse complement strand
TATTGAAAGGACATAAAGGAGAAGAGAATGTTTGTTTACTTGTAAATGATATTTTTGGGTAAAAAACAAAACCTTTATATTACTACAAATAAAATAAAAAAAAAGTGATAAGCACATATATTAAAATCAACTTCTTATATCAATAAGCTCAAAAATCAGGAAAAGCTCACAAATACAATGTCATCCAAAATATATATATGCTTGCAGAATCTGCCTGCCTGTCTCATGAAATGGGAACACCTTTAAAGAATGTCTTTGCTAGTTGCCTAAGGTAATGTATTAAGACTGGTATTTGCCTCTGACTTCTCCAATCTTCTAGATTCATTGGTGAAGGACCCTAGGTGTCCTTCCTCAACCATACGGAAACAACCCTTTAGTTATTACTATTTGAATCTTCACATCCACCAAACTATTAGATGATTTCTCTCTCGTTGGAGAAACTGTGTTTACTTTTCCATATATGCCAGGAATGTCTGGTAATTATCCCTTTCTCTGCGAATTGTTGTGCGATCTCCATTCTCAATATTCCCATTTGTAAGGGATTTGTGGATTTCTTTCCCATGCGTGTATACATTAAAGTACAGGTAACAGGACTTTACAACAGAGCCTTTTTATATTGTTATATAATGTTGCATCAACTTACTGTACATTAACTTGAAGTACAGTTTCTCAGGTAATGCTTGGTACACATTTTCACAAGTTTCTGGGGTCCCTGTACCGTCCTATTAGTGGCAAAGTGTTGGTTCAATTGTTTATGTAGAACATTTCCAGTGAGTGCGTTGCCAGACTACTTTGTCAGCTCTTTGCCAAAGCAGTCCTGCATATACACTGCCGATTATCGGCTTAATGCTAGCTATACCTTACACGGTATTCGGGCTGTGTATGTTTGAAAGTTTGTTGGTGTGTCAGTAAAATAACCTAGAAATGTAATCGCCTGATATAGGGAAAATCGTTTAACTGAGTGATCAGTTTTTGACGCAAACCTGTTGACTAGGATGGGTTATGAAAAAAGTATTTGTTGATTTAAAATCTCAAATAAATCCATATTAGACTTAAGTAATTGGTTATGCTGCACAATAATAAATCAATTGCTGTTACTTCACTGGATTTGTGGACTTTTATATAAGTTATATAGGTCCTTAATATCTATGTATTTAATAGTCAACAAATGATACTACTTCTCTGATACTGAAGTGTTAATAATAACAGCTGTTGAATATAGTGATGGAAATATCTGATGACATGAAGCATGTTTCTATAGAAACTAGGAAAGTTGCTACTCTTGCAGTTTTTTAGATGTCTCCAAAACATTACACTTCTGGTAAACATATTTTCTGCGTTGATGTGGAAATAATTTGGTTGTTTTACAGAATCATTTGTTTTTTTGTCATATACAGAAGGCAATTAATAGAATTGCTGTTCCCAGAGGGAGTCTTCAGGTACATCTGTTTGCTACATGTTGTCTTGTTGAATCCCTGACTGCATAACATTTCTAATGCAATTCTAGAGTTATGCAAACATGTATTTCTTTTTCAGTGCCTAGAGATGTAAATCAATATTCACAAGTTGTCAAATCAGTGAAAATTGACAAATTCCTGGAATCTTGGAAGACTGTGAAGCACACTAATGACTTTGTTTATCCTTTTACTTGTCGTATAGAGTCTTCATTTTGTTATATATTGTCTTTTACAATGCTGTTTGTCAGGTGGTAAGGACATACACGTGTGTGTATTGTGCTACATACTTCCTTTATACAGCTGTTTTCTGTTTCTCAGCAAAAGTTTATGAGGTTCTTCTTAATCTGTGATCTTCTCCTGGTACTGTACAAATCTTCACTTTGTAGATAACAAAATGACTGAATTCCTTCTCCTCAGGAAAGCACATATTTGTATGTGTGTGTATATATATATATATATATATATATATATAAAATCTGTGATAGGTTGTTACTTCACTTGATAGCATAGGACGTGATACAGATATCCATGCAACTTTCGTGTGCACTGAGATCTGTTTTTCGGCACTGAAGAGAGGAGTGCACCCTTAACTTATCTTCGTGGACCTGTGCCCGGAAGCAGCTGTGCGGAACTGCTGCTCTCCTCCCCCATCACTTCATTGACATGCCTGACCCCGCCTCTACTGAATTTCTTCCGTACGGAACGACTTAATACATGTAACATCTGGCGCACGCAAGCGCTGATGTTATGTATCAACAAGACTTAAACATTATGGACTTAACCACTATGGCCTGGATTCAAAATTAACTGGTACTCCTCAGTTGAGAACAACTGTTTCAGAATATAATTAGGGGCCAGTGTAGGAAGTTTTCAGGAGTAAGTTTTATTCTGGTGAATTAATTGGGCAAGGTCCAATAATATGAGTGTGATCTCCTGCATTCCATATTGAAAATGATGAGATTAGTGGTTAATACTTTTGATAACAGAGGACGTGAAGGCATTTGTTTGAGGAAAGTGTAACTAAATCAACAGAAAAACATAGATGGCTCTCAAAAATGAAGCAGCAGCAAGGACAAGAATAGTTAGAGAGGTGACCTTTGCACTTAGCAGTGAATAGTTCACTGGCTTCTTTAGTAAGTGTGGAGGTTTGTATAGTAGAGGGATATTGATTTTGACCAGCGGTTCTCAACCATTTTTTGGAGAGTACCAGTTGCTCACTTTGGGATTATGTCAAGTACCACATTGCATATAATGTAGACACATAGCCATGCCCTATGCATATATTTTTGGGGGTTTTATTGTTTCTGTTTCCATATTTTTGTAGTGATTTTAAGGTGCTTTTTTAAAATATGCCATTTTGCCCCCAATATATTTTAGAAATTATCCCTGGCCATTTGTTATTGTACCTCCTTGCAACCTTGACCAGTTGCCATGAGTACCACCTGACAATGGTCTAAGTACCACCCCCCGATTTAGACAGTTGTATAAACACAAGAGGTCTGTCATGGTTGTTTACCATGTAGTGGGAGGGACAGTATGGATACTATTGACTGTCTCTTACTGAAGATTCAATCCAGATCTGGTGGATGGATAAAATGGTTGTCTTTTCTGACAACAGCTTTATATATATATTTTTATATATATATAATTTAGTTTAAATGACAAACGATAAGTGAGAAAAGTATGTGACTAGATATATAAGAACAAAAGTGATCATAGAACAGCTATGTACTAACAAATATCTGTCCAACATGTGTAAGTGAAACTGACGTTGGACATTTCAAAATCCAGCGTTCACAAAAAAGGCAACACATTGGGGTGCATTATAAAACAAGATAATATAATACAGAAGGGTGTGATAGCAAGCATAAGATATAAAAGATTGCATATGATATGGGACGGCTTTCAGTCTAATATCCCAAACAAAAATGTGGTCTCCAAAAAACAGAAAAATCTGTGTTGAGAAATTCTACCTAATTTTAGCGATTACCTGCCCAGCTCCACACAATGCACAAATGATGTGACAGGCAGGACAGGTAAGATGTAGGTGTCCCTTAGACAAGATTTTAAATAATCTATAAGACATTCTATAACATTTATAATGTTAATTGCATTCTCTTAAACGTCTCTGAAAAAAGCTGAAACAGGCAGTCTGGAAAAGTTACGTATTAAACCTGAGTCATCTGGAGCTGTTTGGTGAGGAAGAGTGGGCCAAAATACCTGTTGGCATGTTCAGATTCTCATTGACCGAAAATGCTTAATTGCCACTAAAGATTGTGCGACAGATTATTCTGTAAAATTTCTGACTATAAAGATATACAGTATTATATTTTTAATTTTATTAAAATATTTAGTCCCAATTCCTTATTCAGTAATTGCTAAGTTACATTTTTTCATTTTGATATTTCTGGAAGGGTAATTCACACATTTTAAAAAGAAGAGTAAAAAAAAAAAATCACGTAACTTTTGTGACTTGTTATCTATATTTTAGTATTTTATGTAAATTATTGATGTGTTTCAATTTATATAACAATAATTAAATGCCTGTATATTCATATTTAGATCATCCATTAAGAATAATGAGGCCCAATGAGGATTTATGGTTCTAAAAGCAGCAACACCAGGAGGCCATAATCTTTTAATTCTGTTTTACAGTTTAAATCAGGGCTCGAAGTGAGGGGGTATAAGGGGGTATGCCATACCGTCTTCTGCCAAAGATTTTATAGAAAAGCTGTAAATCTCCATTCACTTCTATTATTATTCTAAACGTTCATACCGCCACTTTTAAATTTCCACTTCGACCACTGGTTTAAATTTGATTCCCATGCACCTGCTTTGCCCTAACTTTCAAACTCTGGATCAGTCCCAGTGTGTTTTACAGCTTGTCTTTTACATTCATAAACTGTAAAATGGAACAAATACATTTTCTTATAGTGTAAGAACTGCTCCTTTGTATATTACATAAAAAATGACAGTGATGTTTAATGTTTTCACAGTTGTTACTCAGTTGTTAGTCTGTTAATTTAGGTGCAGATAGCCCTTACACTATTGGGAGTTGCCGCCGCAAATTGGGTCTTTTAGAAGTAGAGGCAGCCAAAAGTAAATTTTCAGTTGTCTCTATTTAGAAAACGTACCCATTTATTATTCAAAAGCACCGCCGTAGACCTGCCGAACTGAGAAGTGAATTTTAGTGTTAGGCAGTAAGGAAGGGAGGGTTAAGGTTAGGATAATGGAAGGGGAGGGTTAGGGCCAGACTGCGGGTAAGGGAGTCTTATAGTCGTTCGTAGTGGTGACCCACTACCCCTTGGAAACTACAGATACCGGCTAAGATTGAGTATAATTAAATCACAACACTTTCATTTTAATATATTTTTGGTGACTATGTTAGTGGCTGTCCATTTTTAGGGAAGCATCCATATTATAGATTTGTGACTATGCAATTTTGTATTGCATAGTAATTTTTTTTCATGAAGTGATTGGTAGAAGTAATATTGTATAAGGAGTAATACTTAAAAAAACAAAACAAAAAACAACCTATAAAATACACAAGAATATGCTATAAATATACATTAAAATTATGATGTTGAAATCCGTTTTGGTAACCTTTAAAATTTAAGGTTTTTCATCATTTTTGTTTTCTAGTAATTTGAAGTCTTCAATATAGTAAATGAATTGCAGTGTAAAATCACTGCATCCAGGTGTATTACTATTATTGAGAAAATGTGAGTGTCTGCTGTAACAGCCGTTTTCTACAATATTGGAAAAAATACTACTATTGATGAAAGCTACCAAGAACTGTACCCTATCATCTGCAGTGGAAAAGTGGAAAAATGTAATAAAAAAATAAATAGACCCTTCTAAGTTAAATTGCTCAGTTTACCTCAAATATGGGGTCCAAACAGCATAGGGCATTGGTTCAACATATTAAGTGAGCAAGGGAGCAGAGACATACAGTATTGCAAGGTATAAATACATACATATATATATGTGTGTTCTCCAGCCCTCCAGTATCCCATCATGTGTCTGCAGCCCCCCAGTATCCCCATCACATCTCCTCATCACTAAGTTTTTCAATCAGCTGCTCTGTGTAACTGCCGCAGCAGCTCATACAGGACCCTTCTGTATGAGCTGCCAAGTCACCAGAGCGGGGGGATGACCGGTGCCTTTCCAGCCTGCGCCGCATCCCCCCCCGCAGACCACTACACACTGGCCCTGGTTGACTGTAGCAGTGCTGACACTTGTTTAATATAGAATTTTTTTTTTATAAAAAATGGGGTAGGTTAAGTAACGGGGAAGGTTAGGGTTAGGTTTCTAGAACTGGAAGGGTAGGGTTAGGCCGCAGAAATGGGAAAGTTAGAGTTATGTTTTTAGAAGGGGAAGATTAAGGTTAGGCTGCGGGGAAGGTTAGGGTTGGGTTTCTGGAAGGGGAAGGTTAGGGTTGGCCTGTGTGGAGGGGAAGGTTAGGGTTAGGTTTCTAGAATGGGAAAATTTGGGTTCTCCATTGTAAAATACTATGCAGTAATAGGATTATGCAACTCTGCATTTACTATTGTTACGAAGTGGGACAATGTGGTGTTATGAGTAAAGACAGAAAGGCCAGCAGCCATACAGCCCAGTGGCCTGTTTAGTTTGTGCACCCGTTAATAGCTATGTGGCAACTCTGTTTTGCTGGTGTGTTCCTAATTGTGCCATCTTGGCTGAATAATAAACAATTATTTTGTGAAAAACTTTCTTCCATTCCACTGAGTGTTTAATCATTCCATACTACTAATAACCCTGTCGGACACATTTTTATGCTAATGCTACTGATACAAGGAAACCGCTGTATTGTATGTTGGATGTATATTTACATACGCTTGACTCTGGACATGGACATGAATACTTTTTTTGTTGGTGACAGAATTTTTATTTGTGGGTTCAGGGCCCAAAGTGATGACCATATCTGGTAGATCACTAGTTCTTTCTGTGTATTTTGTATATAGAAGAAGGTACCCGTTACTGTGGGTAATTTTTATTAAAGAAGTTCTCTTAATTGGGAATTCTTTGTTTAATTTCTCCTCCCATAAATGTCTTATTGTATATTAGGAATTCATAACCAGTTGTAAGTGGCATGGTAGCAGGGAAGTAGCATCATCCAGCAGTACTTGTTTTTTTTAGTCAGGTGTATAGTGATAAAATATGTTTGGGGCATTGCAAAAAAAAATTTTATTTAATAACAAAGAATTGTAGGACTGATATATACCTGAACTATGGTGGTGAAATTAAGGAGGGGAAAGTTAACTTACAAAGTAGATTTCTACAATGTAGAAAGTACAATGTCAAAGTAGAATCTACAGTGTAGATTTCAGGGGGAGTTAAATTAATTTTATTCTACACATGCTGGGAGAATACTTTTGCTTGTAGCACACAGATACTGATCAGCTTCATTTTTACACTGTTATTTAGATTTGGACTGGAAACATCACTTCTCAACCATAATACTGTTTGCAACAGGTGAAATTTGACTCTCCTAAAATAAACATAGTTTTGACCAGGGGTAACTTTCCTCTCCTTTTCAAACTCTGAATCTGGTCCATAGTGAGGATGGGGATAAGGATAGAGTAAATCTGTTGAAATCCTTTGTACACCATTCTAAACCACACCTTTACTGCAAAATATTGATATATATCAGTGAAGAGATGCAACATTGTCAGTATTTTTTATTATTGCATTATTTCTTCTAAGTAGGCTATATATGTTTTTATAGATTAAGTCCTATGAATACATTTAATAAACCACATTCATTTTCAGTGATTTGAAGGCTGGATTCAAATCATCTACTTTTTTTTTAAAGGCAAAACCTGGCATTTGCAGCTATTTTTTTTCAAACTCACTACAGATAACTGGTGCTTTTGGTGGTTTACATTCCTTTGTAAAATATTAAGAACAAGCATACATGCTTTCGAATGTTACCGTTTCCAATCCAGATTCATTTTATAGAAGATTCCAACCTCAACTTGATTTTTGTTTGTTTGATTTCAGTCTGTCCAGTGAATCATTGAGTAGAAAACATAATGTTTAAAAGCTGGGCTAATTTTAGTATAAATATGAATGCAGCAGCTAATGGATGGACTTCCGCCCTAGTAATTCTGTATGTGTCTTGAAAGCTTGTACTGCTTAGTGGTGGTGAGTTGTTTTTTTTCTATTCTCTATTGTATCATGCATTGCATTGAATAAAATAATTCTCAGCTCTATGAATATATATAAAGAAAGGAGCAGTTCAAGAGAAATAGACTCAATAAAATATGGTACTACTTTAACTTCTAATAAAGGTTCACTGGGTTCAAACTCCTTATCTATGCTTATTAAGACACCAGTGAAGTCAGTAAACGGCTATGATGACTTGTTTGTTGGGTATTGGGGAAATCATGAAAATGCGTACTCTGTTAGGTGTAACATATGCAAATACACCAGTACTATACTAGGTGAAGAAGAATGCATAGATTACATTATTATTACATTATTTCAAAAGGAGTGGGTTTAGGAATTGTCTTCTTATTGTAAAAATTAATAAATCTCCCATTATTTAGAGTAATTATAATTTGTACATAATAATGTGTATTAATAAAGTAAATAAAATTACAAAATTAACTGTATTCTTGTGCATTACAGCACACAATCAGCACTAGTTAATACTACTTTGACTTTTCTGACCTGTTTGTGGACCTGGGTTACTGCCATGTCACAGCTTGAAAATTCTCATCTCAGGCCTGTTTATGCTGGGCAATATTTGAACCCAGTTCTGCACTGTAGTCCTCGAAAGAGGAGCATTTGATGATTGTTCCCCCCCCCGAATCTCAATCGCATTCTTTTCCTGAGACTCGGGTTAAAAAAACCCAGGTCTTACTGTTCACACGGGCGGCTACCAGGGTCAGACCCAGGATTAACTCTCCAATTGTTCCGGGTCATTAGACCCGGGTAGATGCAGTAAGACTCTCTCACACTAAGCCTCAACCCAGGTTGTCAGTGCTTGCCACAGCAATATCCTGGGTTTATGGTGCAGTGTGAATGAGGTATATGTTGTACCAATTTCAGATCGCCACCCTGGCAATAACCTTGGTTTTTCAACCTGGGTTATTGCCAGGTGTCTATCCATAAACGTTTTTGTACGTAAAATAAAAAAACCCTATTAAGTCCAGCTTCAACACGGGAATTTCGCAGTGAAGTGGTGGAGTGGCTGGCTTTGCTCAGTATGGTCTGGTGCACTATAGTCCTGGTGAGGGTAACTGGCTTGATAAGATGTGATATGATGGGCTGGTGCACTATATTCACAGTAAGCCTGATCACCATAGTTGGGGGTAGGAAGGTGATATGACCATGACGGTGAGGGGGGTGGTTGCTGCGTGTTCCGCATACTCTTTCGTGGTTGATGAACGCCATATTGCACTCACAATTTTTGTCTGTGCTGATGCTGCTTAATTCCATCAGAAACTTGCGCTGAAGCTCCCCTTCGTGATCCAAGAACCGCTGTATACGATGATCCTCCTGTAACTAGATGGCTTTATCCATTTCCGCTAGTTGCTGAGGCATAATACTTGTCTTTGCCTTGGTGGCAATTTCCACCTTGCTGAGGCTTTACGTTTTTTAGGAACATTAATAACCGGGAAAAAGGAAATAAAAATAACAACACATTAGGCGAGAAGGAACATGTGTGTATATGTTTTTTTGGTTAAAAAAAGTGTTGTCTCCTCCCTCCTGCGCTACTTCACGCTGTAACAGTTGTGTTAATTCTACATTGTCACACTGTCTATTTTGGATATATGGCCATCATTTACAGACTATATTGGACTTTTAAAGCGAGATACAAAGATAAAGAATTCACATTAAGGATACAAAAGTAAAAATTCCAGTACTTACTGTGCTCACGCAAGCCAGAAGATGTCGATGGTTGCTCTTCTGCCAGCACTGCAGAATCATCAGCACCTTCAGTTGGTTCACATGGCACATTCACATCACATTCTGAAACTTCAGGCATGTCAACCTGTTCACCCATGCTGTGGTCCCCGGTAGTACCTGACACTTCCAACGGTGGGTCATCAAACATCAGTGGAGAAGAGCAGCGTGATGTAACGCTGCTTTGCGACGTCTCCAATTCTCCAGCGGGCAAAAATGACAACAATGACACCAGATTTGATGACACATTGTTGCCAAAAACTTCTTGACGTGGGCTAGCTATAGGCCATTCTATAGGGCCAGCTCCGCTGCTCCTCCTGCTATCCCGCACTTTGGAGTATTGTGCTTCTGGGACTTTTCAATCCTCATTTCTTTGACCTTTACAGAAATATTAAAGTATATATTCGTATCCTTCACCATGCCAGTGGTTTGAGCTTTTATTTGCTCCTCACCTCAGATGAAGAGCAACTCTCGTACATCCTCATTCCTCCAGTAAGCCATAGTGTCTGCTGGGGTGGTGGCAGCTTTAAGATGACATCAGTCCCCAGTGCCATTAACCATCCAATCAGGTTTCTTTGTGAGAGACACGGGTTGAAAAATCACGCGGGACATTTCACATTGCCACCTTACTCGTGTAGGAGATGGGAAAAAGCTTTCTTTTTTGCTGTTTTGGAATCCCGGATCATTAGACCCAGGTCGAAAATCCCGGTACCTTTCACATCACCACTTGATCTGGGTCGTTTGAGCTTAGTCCCGGGAATTTGACAAAAATAAACACTATTTTAGTGGCGATCCGAAAGGGGTATTAGCTGCAATTAGGAGAAAAGGCAGGCAAGGGAGGGAAAAATTATAACGTAGGAGTCTAAATAGAGCACAGCTTCTCGGTTGTCTGATAAATGGCTAGTTGACATCACCTTGCATAGTTCTGTTTCAAACCATTAACTTTATGCTTTGATAGAGAATTTTAGGTTTAAAACTAATTTAGTTGCTTTTCAATGTGTGTGTCGAGTTTCTAAATCCCATTTAGTCATATCTATTTATATATAACATTGTATAATGTATTCAGTTGTCTAGATATCTTTGTGTGTATATGTGTGTGTGTGTATGTATGTATGTATGTATGTATGTATCCAGAAAAAAGCTCACATGAAAAAAAGCCCACAGGAAAATTGCTCACAGAAAAAACCCCAGTCATAAATGCCCACAAGAAAAATGCTCACACAGAAAAATGTTCACACAGAAAAAAGCCCACATGAAAAATGCACACACAGAAAAATGCCCACATGTAGTAATTCTGCTATGCTATACAGTGGTGTTTCTATGATGGATGCAGGGTGTACAGTGCACACAGACCCCAGAGAAAAAGGGACAGCATGACACCTACTCAAACTGCTTAACTAGCTTAGCTAGGACACATCCTGACTATTCTCCCTGGCTGCTGTTATTGCAGGTTATACATAGGCAGTGCAGCCATATAGGTTACTCTCCCTGCCTCCCAGCTGCTATTCAAGCAATTTGCAGCATGCTGATTGGTGGATGGCTCTGGGCATTTACCAATCAGAGTGATGGGTGGTCTCATAACCTCTGATTGATAGATGGTTGGAGTCATCCACCAATCATAATGCAGGAAATAGAAATAGTTTGGCAGAGGCTGTAGCACAGGATAGATGTCAGGTAGGAGATCTGGGGTCTCATTTTATGGAGATGTTCTGGGTGGTCTGATTTGAGGTCTGACTGTTAATAAGGAGGTAAAGTAGTTTTGATGTTTAATGAAAGGGTCTGATCTGGGGGGAGGAGTCACATGTTTTTGTATTCCTTTTCTGAGTTTACTTTAGGTCTGTTTTTTAATTTATCCCTTTATATAAAATGATGTATTTTTTAGATTTCTGTATGCTATGCATATAGTTTTTGTAATCTATGGTTGCCAATCTCCCTGATGCTGATTCAGTTCCAGGAGTCTCGGTATAAATTTAGAAATTGTCTCTTATTTCACTGCATTGAGGCCTATGGAGGCAGCCATTTTCATAGAAGCCAAATGTAATCAAAGACTGGCAGTTATCTAAAACAACATGGCTTTAATAATGGAGACAGAAATGGAAAATACACTTTGGTTTCTTGTTAATCAGCTGCAGGGTCACAAACTTATATTTTCTATAAAAGTGAAGAAGTCAGAGGATCCTATTCACAGTCTCCACAATAATACTGAATGTATTTATTCACTGATAATATAACAATGAATAAATACTGATGCTTTCATTTTTATTGAGAAATAGTTTTCCTGGCAGCAATACACACTCATGGGTGGAGCTATTCACAGGACACACCCCTTTGGCAGTACAGGAAACACCCCTTTGATGTTAGACAACTATAATGAGGTGCTGACGTACTTCTTTTCTACATATATTGAGGGTGCAGAAGGGAGAGATCCTCAGTGTCCGATAACAACATGGAATCATCATGATGCAGCCTTGGAACGGTCACCAAAAACTGCAAACTGCTGTGAGGGATTTCACAACGCTCTTAATTCACTATTCCACTGCAGTCATCCCAACGTGTGGTTTCTACTTGATGGACTGCAGGAAGACTTTGCCTGCCACAAATTAACACTGGCTAATGCACAGACAGGTCGCCTGGAAATATGAGGCACTATATGATATGGTTGCCACTTCTGTGCAGCAATATGAGCAGGTGAAAGATAAACTATAGTTCTTAAGAAGATTGGCTAATTTGCAGTAAAGAATTTTATCTGAAATATTATTTACTACATTTATTATTTAATGTTAGGGCTGTCTGCAGGCTCCTCATTCATTACGGTTAAAAAAGTGTATTATTAAATAATTGTTTCTATTATTTTTTTCTTCTCCGTAAAGTTTGTTTATAAAAAAAAAAACCTGTTCACTTTGATTTCATGTATTTCCCTTACAAACATTTACACTCTATGGACCTGATTCAGAGATTGAAAATAAGAGAGGAAAGTTACTCCTGGGCAAAACTATGTTGATTTCAGGGGGAGTCAAATTAATTGTATTCTTTGTATGCAGGGATATATCATTGCTTTTGCTTACTGCACACAGATACTGAACAGATTTACTTTTACTCTGTTATTTTGGGCTGGGAAACGCCACCTCTTAACTATAATACTGTTTGCAACAGAAGAAATTTGACTCCCCCTGAAATTAACATGGTTTAGCCCAGGAGTAACTTTTTTTTCCATGGGAGCTTTTTCCGTGTGGGCATTTTTTTGTGTGAGCTTTTTTCTGTTCCAAAGCTGTTTTTAAATAAAGTTACAATATATATTTTGTACCGAATTACAGTATAACATTATCTTAAATGTTGGGACTGTCTGCAGGCTCCTCACTCATTACGGTTAAAAAAAGTGTATTATTAAATAATTGTTTCTATTATTATCTTTTTCTTCTCTGTAAAGTTTGTTTATAAAAAAAACTGTTCACTTTGATTTCATGTGTTTCCCTTACAAACATTTACACTCTATGGACCTGATTCAGAGATTGAAAAAAAAGTTACTTCTGGGAAAAATCATGTTGATTTCAGGGGGAGTCAAATTACTTGTATTCTTTGCATGCAGGGATATATCATTGCTTTTGCTTACTGCACACAGATACTGAACAGATTTACTTTTACTCTGTTATTTTGGGCTGGGAAACGCCACCTCTTAACTATAATACTGTTTGCGACAGAAGAAATTTGACTTCCCTGAAATAAACATGGTTTAGCCCAGGAGTAACTTTCCTCTCTTATTTTCAGTTTCTGAATCAGGTACAATAGCATTAAAACCCACAACTTCATACATAGGCTAATTTTGTATCGCAATGAATTCCTATACTTAGCATAATTACTATGTGTGGGCTTCTTTCCGCGTGGGCTTCTTTCCGCGTGGGCTTCTTTCCGTGTGGGCTTCTTTCCGTGTGGGCATTTTTCTGTGTGAGCAATTTTCTTGTGGGCATTTATGACAGTGGGGTTTTTTCCTGTGGGCTTTTCCTGTGAGCTTTTTTCATAGAAATATACACACACACACACACACACACATTTTGTGAACACCGTGGAATGTTTATTAGTTTACACATTATTTTGGACTATTTTCTGGTTTGCTAAATAAATTGCCCTTAAAGTGGATTTTGCAGGTGTCAGACTTTCGGTTTTAGCAAAATACTTGCAGCACTGCAGTTATGTCATTGCTCCAGCCTTCAAGGTCATGATTCTATTTCTCAATATAATTCCTCCATTTTAAAAGTGTCATTTGCTGTATGAGTGTTTCCTTTTGGAGTTTTATTTAAATGAATCTATTAGAATTATGCCAGTGTGTTCCATGAAAATGTTATGACTGCTATGACAGATTCAATGCAAAGCACAAGTTTATTCCAAGCACGATAACTACAGCTCCCATTGCATTAGATTAATAATAGTGATGTCTCTTTCTTGTCAGTGGTGTCTTTCATAACTCTTCTGCCAGTACTGTGTGAGCTCAGTAATCTTGCAGGTCTAACAAACACATCAGAGATACTGTTTAGACATCTAGATCTACTTGCAGAAAACCTCAAATTTAACTGGGAGAAAATGGATCATAATGATGTAAAGTCATTAGAATGTGATCTCTTATGCATTGTTTCTCCAAAACTTCAGGTTTTTGTCAAAGTTGACTCTTGTACATTTGAAGGTGAAATACTTATTATAAAATATAATTTTACAGTCAACATAAACAGTTTTATTGCCAGATTTTATTGCTTTGAAGGCCTTGATCGTGTTGAGTTCCGTTCAGAACAGGTCTTCAAGGACAGTCACATTTTACATCAGTCATAGCTTTGGTTCTAACATGCTTTCATTGGCATCTTAGACCAACATGGAAATGAAAACAAGACACAATGACTGGCTCCAGCGAACCATAAATCTTGTGCATGTAATGTGCAATATGATAAAACTCCATGCATAGGCCTGACTGTAAAGGGATAAAGGGCATGTGAAGATGAAAAGGGAAAAAGTAGTAGTTTTAAGCAAGCCTTGGAGATCTGAACAGGACAGTTATGTGCTCGGGTCTAAAGCTACTCACTGAACTGCAGGAATTTTTTTCATTTCTTTTTGTTACAAATAATCTGCTGTTGGTCTGCTTAGTAGAAAGCACAGTTTTTGCGTTAACGACTATTCAAGCATTATGGGCTCCACCCAGACTTCCAAATTTTCATAAACTCTTTTGTCTTTTAAAATCCTTTTTAGGGAGATTTTTTTTCACATTGTGCATTATTATGAGTAAGTGCTAGCTGATCAGAATGCATTCTGACCCATGCAGAGAAATTGCGCTTCTTGCTGAGGGGGCTGTTTTAAGTTCTCAAGTGGTCTTTACCTCTTGGTCAGCTTACAATATACTTACTGTGTACTGATTGAGACTCAATGACTCACTAATGTCAGAAAGCTGTGAGGCTTTAAAATGTGAACACTGATATGTCTGGCTAATGCAAATAATTGTTTAGCTCTCCAAATATTTTGTTTCAAATCTTGAGCTCTATATTCTTACTATAAAATAGGAATTGTGTGGGACATTTCTAGACAATATAAAAACATGACACTACAGGCTAGGGGATTTTGTAATAATTGTAGAACTGCACTATTATTGTATAAAATATTTTGCTGCTAGTTAAGCTGTGTACACAGTGAAGTGTTAACTGATGATTATCACACAATCATTGTGTACTTCTGCATAGTCATCAGAAACCACATCGAATCGTGTGATTTGATTTTTGGGAGCTCCAATCATTGATGTCTGGAGAAGACTTAAATGTGTACTCTCATGTAACGTTCAGAGCAACGATTCCCATTCATATTTCTATTTAGGTCCACCTTGTGGGTATGCATATTATTGCAGCAATGGTTTATGAGAACAGTTTGTAAACGATCCACAATAAAATAGAACGCAGTGTGTACTGGGGCATTGTTAAGCAGGTCAGGGCTTAAAATTGTTAGTTTTTAACAAGATGTCAAAATCATAACTTAAAACTTTCAGCGTGTGCTCAGCTTTAGAGTTAACATATAATGATGCATTACTCCCTGTTTGATGCTACTAATTTGCTTTTACTGTCTCCATAGCACAAGGATCAACATTTTTTTACATGTTGTACAGGATTGTTACAATAGGGAAGAATCACAACATTTTTTTTGGTTTGTTGTTCCCGTGGGAGCATATAAATATTTTACGAGTTCTATATATTAGAAATATGGAAAAGCAGTGTAAAATATGGCTTATTAACATTTAATGTTACAGCTTTAAGAAAGGCTCCAAAGATATTGCTATGTACTGTAAGTTTCTTTTTTTTCCTATGGTTCTTTTTCAATTTCTAGTCTGAACATTTCAACAAAATAAATTTAGTGCACAGAAATCCCAGAGTTCTGTGAGTCAGTTTTTAATGTCTCCAGGAGCAAGGCCATCTATATTTTATGGGCCTGCGTGCCGCTATCTGATTCTGCCATGGGAATCAATCAGCTATGTGAGTGCCCCTTCTGGAACTGTAAATCATGCTGCTAGTGCAAATCTGGCAGTTTGTCATTATACAGTACTGAGCTGCCTTCATAATAGAGCTAAGCAATTTTGTGCCAAATGAT
Source organism: Limnodynastes dumerilii (assembly GCA_011038615.1). Classification (NCBI taxonomy): domain Eukaryota; kingdom Metazoa; phylum Chordata; class Amphibia; order Anura; family Limnodynastidae; genus Limnodynastes; species Limnodynastes dumerilii. The sequence continues at coordinate 178,636 of WWET01003203.1, read as the reverse complement.
ATTAATTCTAACCTTCTAAATCTAATGTTCTGCTGAAGAAATTATGTTGTACATGTCATGATGTCAACTGTTACCCTTCTGCTTTTATAATATTACATATAAAGAACAAACTTTTTTTTTTTATAAACCAAACAGAGTATTGTCACATTGATATAATAAAAACTGCAGCCTCAGCCTCATCATTGCTTCCTATAATCTGTGCTTTTCCCCCCACCCCCTACTCTTTTAATTCCTCCTGGGAATATGGGATTGTGGTGACTGCACACAGGCACCCTTCTTATATTTATCTAATAGAGTTGTAATGGACTAAAACTAAAAATGTTCATGTATGAGTATATATATATATATATATATGTGTGTGTGTGTGTGTGTGTGTGTGTGTGTGTGTGTGTGTGTGTGTGTGTGTGTATATATATATATGAGACNTATGATTGTTTTTTATTGTTTGTTTAGTGACAGACATGAAATGGCTATACACACACACACATTGAAAAAAAACAAAGTTACCAAACTACTCCTGCCATGTTCAAAGCAACACACACGCATATATATGAGAGAGAAAATATTTGTGATAAATTCCATGTGAAATGAGGCACTCGAGAGTCTGTAAATAGTATTATAAATGGCTCAGCAACAAGCTTTTTAATGCAATTAAAGCATAGTAACAATCATAGCCAACGTTTCAATCGCAAAGTAGCAATTTTCATCAGGGTTTTCCACAAGGGTAGAGGCCTTTACCTCTAGCTTTGTGTAATACCCTGATGAAAATTGCTACTTTGCAATTGAAACATTGGCTATAATTGTTACTACGCTTTAATTGCATTAAAAAGCTTGTTGCTGAGCCATTTGTAATACTATTTACAGACTCTCGAGTGCCTCATTTCACATGGACTTTATCACAAATATTTTCTCTCTCATATATATGCGTGTGTGTTGCTTTGAACATGGCAGGAGTAGTTTGGTAACTTTGTTTTTTTTTCAGTGTGTGTGTGTATAGCCATTTCATGTCTGTCACTAAACAAACAATGAACAACAATCATAAAGTCAACTCTATCCAATTCTCACTTATGTGCAAATACCTAGGATTTGTGTTTGTAGAGCAAACTTGAATTGAAGGTGGAGCACATACCATTCAAAATAACATGCTACAAATTAGAAACATGGGACCTGATTAAGACGTAAGAGTTAAATTGCGAACTTAATATCCGCAAAACCTATTCAGAGAAAAGAAAGAAACCAATTGACCACTCCCCCTGTATCAGCAGGGCAGCGTAAGTCTTACCTGCCTATAATTAGTTATGTGCAGACTTTATTAGCCGTGAATTGGTTGCACGTAATGGTGTTTAAAATTGCTTATGATTCAAAGATACGTAACTTAATCCTATGCTGCAATAGGAAAGCAGGTGTGGGATGGTGAATGGGTCACAATAAATTCAGCAGTGCCTATGTGTTGACACAAATTCTGTGCCATTGTGTAATGTGTTTTCTTATTGCTATTAGATCTGTACCTTCGAAATAAAACTACTATTTTAATGTGTGAAAGAAGTTGCTTATAAAATACCTTAATAAAATATATCAAAAACAGGGCTTGTTACAGCCAATAACCAATGCAATTCCTTAAGGTAGAATTTTTGTAAACATGCTGCTTTCACAAAGAACCTTAATGGATGTCTTACATGTCTCGGCAGTCAGATAGTAAGTCCATATTATCAGTATTGTCATTTTACATAGTTTTTGCCCCGTGCAGCGGGACTGGACAGAGCTTATTTGTCCTGTTTTTGGGCTCCAAAATGTTGGGAGGTATGCTAATACACCCCATATGTATTACATGCATTGGAAACCTCCCTTTCAAAATGCTGGATTTGACACAGAGTTCCATGTGTGAAGTGTATTCTGAAAATAATGTTTAATCCCCTAGAACTGCTCCTTTTATGGGGTCCCTAATGTGAATAACAATAGGGGAATAGGGAGATGGATAGTACATAAGGACATTTAGATATACAGTGCATCCGAAAAGTATTCACTGCGTTTTACTTTTTCCACATTTTATGTTACAGCCTTATTTCAAAATGGAATAAATTCATTTTTTTCCCTCAAAATTTTACACACAATACCCCATAATGACAACGTGGAAATGTTTTTATTGGAAATTTTTGCTAATTTATTAAAAATCAAAAACTAAGAAATCACATGTACATGAGTATTCAGACTTTGATATGAAGCTCAAAATTGAGCTCAGGTGCATCCTGTTTCCACTGATCATCCTTGAGATGTTCCTACAGCTTAATTGGAGTCCGCCTGTGGTAAATTTTGTTGATTGGACATGAATTGGAAAGGCGCACACCTGTCTATATAAGGTACCGCACTTGACAGTGCATGTCAGAGCACAAACCAAGCATGAAGTCAGAGACAGGAATGTGTCGAGGCACAAATCTGGGGAAGGGTACAGTAAAATATTTGCTGCTTTGAAGGTTCCAATGAGCACAGTGGCCTCCATCATCCATAAATGGAAGAAGTTCAGAACCACCAGGGCTCTTCCTAGAGTTGGCCGGCCGTCTAAACTGAGCGATCTGGAGGGAAGGGCCCTAGTCAGGGAGGTGATCAGAGCTACAGCATTCCTGTGTGAAGAGAGGAGAACCTTCCAAAAGGACAACCATCTTTGCAGCAATCCACCAATCAGGCCTGTATGGTAGAGTGGCCAGACGGAAGACGCTCCTTAGTAAAAAGCGCAAGGCAGCCCGCCTGGAGTTTACCAAAATGCACATGAAGGGCTCTCGGACCATGAGAAACAAAATTCTCTGGTCTGATGAGACAAAGATTGAACTCTTTGGCCTGAATGCCAACTGTTATGTTTGGAGAAAACCAGGCACTGCTGGTCACCAGGCCAATACCATCCCTACAGTGAAGCATGGTGGTGGCAGCATCATGCTGTAGGGAAGAGATCTGAAAATGGCTGTGCACCAATGCTTCTCATCCAACCTGATGGAGTTTGAGAGGTGCTGCAAAGAGGAATGGGCGAAACTGACCAAAGATAGGTGTGCCAAGCTTGTGGCATCATATTCATAAAGATTTGAGGCTGTAATTGCTGCCAAAGGTGCATCAACAAAGTATTGAGCAAAGGCTGTGAATACTTAAGTACATGTGAGTTCTTGGTTTTTTGGATTTTTTTTTTTATAAATTTGCAAAAATCTCCCCAAAATTTTTTTCACGTTATTATGGGCTATTGTGTGTAGAATTTTGAGGCAAAAATTCATTTATTCTATTTTGGAATAAGGCTGTAACATAACAAAATGTGGAAAAGTGAAGCTCTGTGAATACTTTCCGGATGCACTGTATCTAAAATAACTGGAATGGAATAACTGCTCTGAGACTATGCTATTCATGTAGTAGCAGTACCTGAGGCCAATCCTTGTCAGGGTAAATCCAATACAAGTGAGTAGGGTTTAGCTGATGGTTTGTTAGACATATCCCATAAGGTGAGGGGACTAAAGCCTGGTGGACCAATATCCCTCCAGAAGGGAATGCGGGCTGCCAGGATATCTTAGAAACTTACAAAACTTTCACTTCCTGGGTGGTCTCCCACCAAGTACTGGCCGAGCCTAATCCTGTATTGCTTTTAAGATTGGATTTGGTTGGGCATGTACAGGATAGTATGGTAGAAATTAGAACCACTTAAGCTCAAAATCCGCATTCAAGCCTCCTGGGAAGAGGGACCCTAGCTGATAAATCCACCTCATCTCTGGTGGTAAGGTTTATTACTGTACCAATTGTTGGAGACAGACTGTGGGAGCAGTTATGAGTGGATTTAAAGTGTTGGGGGATGGGATGTTCTTCCTTTACTTTTTTTTATATTATAAAAGTGTTCATTACGTCGGGTTTCCATAGGTCTTGTAGTCTTGCCTACATAGATCTTGTGACCACTACACTCAAAGAAGTAGACAACATTCTTAGTGTTAAATGTGATAAAATTGTTAATAACATATTTTTGTTGTTCCATAATTGCATAATTTTAGAACCAGCAGGTGAAAAAGTGATGTTTGTAATCCTTTTTTAATTTGTGGTTATTTCATAGATCAATTGGGTAAATTTAGGTTAACATACTATCAGTGAGCGCAGAACAAAAAAAAACTCAATGAAAACCTTACATACACTCCAAGAAATAAAAATAAATATGGCTGACCTTATACAGTATGTAGTACAATAATTAGTAATTGGGCTCATTTTAAAACAAACACAGTGAAAACTGTAGAACATCAAAAAATGAAAAAAAAAAAAATTCTGTGTACTACATGCGTCTTCTATTCTAATAATGTATTTGCTGCAGTAATTCTGTGGCATGTTTTGAAACTTCATAAAGCTTTGTGTATAACAATTGTTTGTTTCCCGCAGTGTCTAGACTAGAGAACTCTCTAATGGAATAGCCTATGAGCAAATTGAAAGCAAGGGAGAGGACTTGATTGAAAATTCTAGGAATGAGCACTGCTTTTAGTGAATTTCTTATGCTTTAGGACATTTTTATGAAGTGTATATGGCTGTGCAGGAAAGCTACAGGAAATTTGTTGCAGAAAAATTCTATATTTAATTTTAACAATTTACGTAGATGTGTAACAATTAATGCAATTGTGTGTCCTATCTCTTTATGGTTGAAATTATTTTTCCATTAAACATCTTTAACTTGATGTCAGAATGTTGGTTATTATCAGCAAATGTTTATCTTGAAAAGTAAAGTATAAACATTCTCTCAAATACATTTCTTTAATTCTAAAAACATAACATTTATTGAACTTAATTAATACGTTCTCTCATACATTGTTTTCTCTTGCAGCCAAGATGTTAATACAGTAAGAATCCAACAACTGCTATCTTGCCATGAACCATTTAGACGGATCGCAGGTGGTGGAGGTGAGTGATGACCCTGGAAATGCAGACCTTAATGAGTCTGTGGAAGCAGACCTTGAACTTCCAGAAGTGGAAGAAGAACAAAATCCATATGCCTCTCCTAACTCGCGGCATACAGCTGAAGAGCAGGAGAGACAGTCTGGGCAGGAGGAAGAAGGGACACTTGCCAGATCCGCTAGTACAGAGAGCGGATTTCACAACCACACAGATACAGCCGAGGGGGATGTAATCACAGGTCAAGTAGATGGATATGATATGGACAGAGCTCAAGAAAATGAAGATGAGAATGCATATGCTATTCAATATAGACCAGAGTCTGAGGAATACACTGAGAATGCAGAGGCTGAGCATGGAGAGATGCTGCATAACAGAACTCTGCCTAATCATTTACATTTCCATGGCATTGATCCGGAGGAAGCCATAAATGCAGCTTACTCTGGATATGTCTACACGCACCGGTTATTTCACAGGGGTGAAGATGAGCAATATGCAGAACCTTATGCTGACTATGGACTACAAGAGCATGTTTATGAGGAAATTGGAGACACCCCTGATTTGGACATTAGGGAGGGCCTCCGCCTTTATGAACAGGAAAGAGAAGAAGCTGACAATTATCGCAAGGAAGCTCTAGGTGCTCGTCTCCACCATTATGATGAGCGGTCTGATGGAGAATCAGACAGTCCTGAGAAAGAGGCAGAATTTGCACCGTATCCGAGGATGGATAGCTATGAGCAAGAAGAAGACATTGATCAGATTGTGGCAGAAGTCAAACAAAGTATGAGTTCCCAAAGTCTGGATAAAGCAGCAGAGGATATGCCAGAAGATGAGCAAAGCTTAGACCTTGCTGACCCTTCCAAGGTTTGCGAAGGAGGCCATATAAGTAACGGAAACCTCTCTTCTGCCTCCAAAACCGCTGCTAATGCTGGAGAGATAGTGCAAAGGTACAGTAAGGAGAAACGGGATGCTATCTCACTGGCTATCAAGGACATTAAAGAGGCTATAGAGGAAGTAAAAACTAGGACAGTACGTTCCCCATACACTCCTGATGAGCCAAAAGAGCCAATCTGGGTGATGAGGCAGGATATCAGCCCAACCAAGGACTGTGATGACCAAAGGCCACTAGGTGGAGATGTAAGTATATCTATTGCCTCACTCATAATGAATAATAGAAACTTTTCTTTGTGGCTGTAGACGTTGTTTTGAAGCTTACATGTAGACCTTTTTAAATAACTGCATATGTTAAACAAATGTTTTCTAAAAATATATATTCTGTGCAAAACTAATCAACATGAAAATATGAATCCGAGTAAGATTGTGAAACCATATGGAATATTTCAAAGATATTTCAGTAGTAAATTCAAAACATAGCATTGATGATTTTGACATTATTAGCAGGAATAATAGTTTTATATACATTTTTTTTACTTACCTGCCCAATCCTGTAAAATTTGAAAAATAGTATTCTGTTAATTTACTTGCCATGCATATATTGGTTTTTAAGTTAATATATAAAAAAAATCTAAAGTTGTAATAAAACATATATAAGCAACCCTAAATATTTACTTACATTTGGTGGATCTTATCACACTGAGTTTCATCCTGTTTATAGTTGTACAATTTCCCTCGGGGCTCATGTTCTGCCCTCATACCCCATGAGTGGAAGTGAAAGAATAGCAGAGGTGACTGTTTCTCAGATGAGTAGTTTGACACGATAAACAATTGTACTTAATTTCTTGTAGTCATTTCAGATTTAAAAGGCACATTCCTGGAACTTTTCATTACTAAAATATTTACATTTTTTTAATACTTACCAACTGTGTAGCTCAGCCTTACCAATTTGTGGCTTTCCAGGTGAAACTACAAGTCCCATCCTGCTTTAACAGCATAGGCATAGTTAATACAGGACAAAGCATTCTGGTTCTGAAAAGTTTGGCCAGGCCTGGTGTAGCGCGTTTCTGTATCTGAGCTTTATGGGCCGTATACGGCACTATATGTTTTAGTAAACTTATGGATTTTAGTACCATGCATTATGTGTCTATATTCATAGGGTGTGGGTAGGTGCTCAGAACGGCCCTGGAAATAATGGGTAAGTTGCCGAAACATAAATTTGGCATACTTACCCATTCATTAGGAAAATGTTCTAATTAGGGATATTTTTGAAGTACAGACAGATGAAAAATTAGCTATTGCCTGTCTGTATTTCGAAAATAGAATTCTGTTAACGGAAAAAGCGTCCCATATTCATCTGCTTAACAACAAACTGACTCTGGCAACAAAATTGGTTGCATGTAGCATATAATAATATAAGACTGTTTGGGAACACATAAAATCATATGTGTAAATTACATAAGGGCATATGAGGTAATATAAGTAGCCATCACTTAGTCAGTGTAGTCATAAACCTTTATATACTTACAGAAAAGAATTGAAGCCTTGATAGTTTACAAATGAATTATGAATGATTATGAACCTATTAAATAATTCTTAACATAGATGCTCCCTTAGATTGCACTGCTAACAAAGGCATATATATTTATACTGTATATTGTATAAAAATATAACTAGAACCCCGAAGTTATGTTTATCTATGAGTAATCAGGAAGCTTCCGATTACTAAGTGGTTAGAAACAAAGAATAACACACCTATTTTATACTGAAGTAATTATATTTTCTCTTGGCAATCCACGAGTTTGCATATCTTTGCACTGTTAAATAATTTACTTTTGTAATTGAGCACATTATATTTTGGGTTTAATTGTGAAATGATTACTAATTGTCCCATAGAAGCTGTAAATGGCTTTTAGCATGCCAACACCTGGCTCAAGGTTCAAAAATACTCATAACCTATGACCGATAATACGGTCACATATAGATCTACTTGCAGTATAACTTTTTTCATAGGGTCCACTGTAGTGTTAATTGGTTAACTGCCACATATGGAATACTGTGAAAAGAAAACACTTAAAATTTGTATAAAGAATTTATTGTACAAATGTATTGCTTCCCGAAACCTTACGGATCCTTTATTAATAAGGTTTTTGTTTTGAATCTGTTGATTTATTTAAAAAAATAACTTATTTTAATAAAAGGTTTTTGTATAGCACATAATATTACATAGTTCCTTTCAATTTGAAACAACATTATAATACAAGTTTGGGTAGTAACAAATACACAGGGTGGGTAAGAGGGGCTTACAAATTTACTATATCTCTGGGACATTGGAATTTGATACATAATGTTAAAAATGCTCAGTGTGTACATCATGTAACAGAAAGGGAAACTGACTCTCAAAGTGGTTGTAAATAGGGCACACTAAGGATAAGTAGTCGGTTAAGGAATTTATAAACTTGTTTGAACAAGAGAGTTTTAAGGTTGCGCTTGAAAGTTTGGAAAGTAGACGTTAGTTTTAATTGGCAAGTTTATTTTTGAAGTCCTGTAGTTGGGAATCAGAGCATGTAAGTGTAAAAGAGAGTTGCAGATATATGAAGATGTGAGAGAACAAGCAGAGCTGAGTTGTATCTTGAGAGAAGTCTTGATAATGGCTTTGTAGGTTAGTAAAACCTTTTTTTTATTGATTCTGTAAAATACAAGCAAGCAATGTAGAGCCTAACAGAGTGGACCAGCTCTAGAAGCGTGTTTTTCAAGGAAAATCATCCTAGTTGTTGTATGCCATAAAGACTGTAGGAGGAGACTAATTAGGAGAGCATTGCAGTAATTAGTGTGGCTGATTATTAATGCGTGAATAAGATTTTTGGGAGTTTCTTGTGTGAGAGATGTGCATATGCTTGAATGTTTTTTTATTTTTTTTTTTTATTTTTTATAAATGTATCTAGATTGCGTGTGGGACATAAAGGACATTTCAAAGTCAATGGCATCACCTAGTCAGCAAGCTTGACAAATAGGAATTATTTCAGTATTGTCAACAGAAATAGAGGGTTCAGGTAGATAACTTCTATTAGGAGGTGTAAATATTATTAGCTCTTTGAAATGACTCAAGGACATCCAAGATATAATGGCAGAAACACATCGGCACAGGCCAATATAGTCTATGTGAGAAGGTAAATGTTTTATATCCTCTGCATAGATGATACTGAAATCTAAATGACATTATTAGATATCTGAGGGAAGTGGTATTAATAGAAAAAACTGTGGAGCCTGAGAGAGAGCAGGGGAGGTGGATCCCAAAAGAGTGATTTAAATAAGTGGAATGGAAACCAGAAAAAGGCTGTGTCCTGAATAGCTAGGGAGTCATTTGTATGAGAAGTGGTCAAGTGTCAAAAGCAGCAGAAAGATCCAGGAGAATTAGAAGGTAGTAGTGACCTTTAAGATTTAGCACTGATTAGATCATTGACCATGTTAGTCAGCGTGGCTTTGCTGGAATGTCGGGAACTAAATCCTGACTGAAGAAGATCTTGGGAGATTTTTGTAAGGAAAGGAAGTGCATGAACCAAGTGCGGGAAAGATTTTCAAGTAGCTTTGAGGGACATACTTGTCATAACCTATTGCTACTGTGCTACAAACAACAGACATTAATTGGCTGCACTCTTACGTTATCACACTAATAGTACACATTAGGGTAGCTTTTAAATCCTCTAAACTTAAAGTTCCTGTCCTGAACTGGATACAGAGTTTGAATCCCACTGCACTCTTTGCCCTGACTCCTCTCACTCATAATGAATTATGACAGAAGAAGACTGGATAGGACTTATGGTGCGTAGCATGCTCTCACTGTACTATTTGCATAACCCCCTCACACTTTGCATACAAGCCATTCGAATCCCACCCCACCATCAAAATCGCTTACAGTCTAAACCCCCAATTCTACATGTCCATACCACCACTTCTAAATTTCTGTTTCGACCACTGGTTCAGATTGTACTGGGGATGCAGTATGTGCATGTGTGGATACACAATGTGGACATTTTTAGGTTACAGGGCTCAGAACATGTCTCTTGCTAAGGTCTGGATGCGCTCCTTTGTGTTAGCTGATTACAGCAAAGCTAAAGCACTCTTTTTTGTTCTTGAAAGTCATTGTACTTCCAACTCTATAGATTAGAGATCAATTATTCTTACTAATCAAGGTTAACATCTTCCTGAGTCTCCAACACTCATGCATATCTCTCTTTAATTAACCCATGACAGAATTCGCTCAGTTAACCCTTACCATCAAATTAGCAGTCAAAAAAATGATAAAGCTTATATTATATATAACTGCTAATGGGTTTTGGAGTCTTCAGAACAAGTCCATTCTTTCAATAAAGTATTAAGTTGTCAATGTGTGATCTCTAGCTATCCCAGTAAAATGGCTTATTTTAATACTAGTCTCTAAAGATTTCTATAGAGCTGTATCATTTGTCCATTCTATTGTCCTACTAATTAATAATAAATACAGAAGATACACAAGCTGCTTTACATTATTGAACAGGTTTCAGGTGCAGAATGAACTTCAAAATAAATGAGCCAGGAAAGCGGGCGGAAAATAGGCCTTTGCCAGTGGCTGGTCCTGTTTTAACATGCCATGAAATTCATTGGTGTGGAATGGGCAGCAAAATGCATAGTCTGAAAATAGTATTGTTAACATTGCGTATTTAATTGCATTAAGCAGATGGCAGTGTGCTGATTCATCAGTGAACATGTACACTGAATATGTTGTTTTATTGCCTAATCTCCTAGAATATAAAAACCATGAAATGATCTGTGTTACCTATACACAGTAAGGAGCTAATTCAGAGCTGCAAGTGTAGACCGGAGCAATCCCATGTGATCAACATGGTATTACTCAGGTTTACACTTGCACCTAAAAAAAAAAAGGTGTAGGTGCAGCTCTGAATCAGCCACTTACTATGTATAGGGCAAGGGGAGGCCATTTGAAATTCTGAAACCAGAATTACAATTGAGAGGTAAAGATTCTTAGCTCAACTCTATTTTATAAAGTAAGCATAAAACTATGCAGTATTTGATTTTTGTGTGCAAAAGTAAATAATTTTCCATGCATGCAAAATAATTAATCCCTTAATTTGGAAAATGGTTTAGCTGAACTGTACCTGTTTTGCCTTTACTCCAAAGCTCTAAATCGGCTCCTAAATGTATAATACAGATCTTGACTTTTTTTTAAACTGTGATCAAAAAAATAAAAATGTCTGTAAATCTAGCCATTTAGGACCTGATTCACTCTTAAGAATCTTCTTAAAATAAGAACTTAAAGTCACTCCTGGGCAAAACCATGTTGATTGCAGGGGGAATTAATTTAATTGTATTCTTTGCATGCAGGGATATATCTTTGAATTGCTTACTGCACACAGATACTGACCAGCTTTACTATCACACTATTATTTAGACTTGGGCTGGGAAATATCACCTCTCAACACTAGCACTGTTTGCAACAGATGAAATATGACTCCCCTGCAAGCAACATGGTTTAGCCCAGGTGTGACTAAGTTCTTATTTTAAGAAGATTCTTAAGTGTGAATCAGGTCCTTAATTAGCAAAATAGCATCCAACTATGCTGTAGTGCAACTCAGGGCTGATTCAGAGTTGCACTTCCACCTTTTTTTAGGTGAAAGTGTAGACCTGAGCAATACCATGTTGAATTGCAAGGGGAGGCAGATTTAAATTGTAAAACCAGAATTAAAATTAAGAGGTGAAGTTTCTTAGCTCAACTCTATTTTATAGAATAAACATAAGGCTATGCAGTATTTTAGTTCTTTGTGTAAAAGTAATGTATTTCTCCTGCATGCAAAATTAATTAATTAAATTAATTACTTTGAAAAGTGGTATAGACGAGCTGTACAGTTGCACCTAAAAAAAAGGTGGAAGTGCATCTCTGAATCAGCCCCTCAAACACCTGTCTTGTTTTACTGGCATCATTGACTTTGAACAGCAGAAATTAGTTAATATTTGACTTCTGCATATAATTCATGACATTTATTCCCATGCATTGTTCTATTTACTTAAATCATTATATGCAAATAAACTGCATGTGTGTTACCACATGTTTAATAGGTTACAAATGCAGTTTTTATAACTAATTTAGGGTCTTCTTAATATCCCAGAATGTTTTACTGTTTTAAAATGAGTTCTACATCTGTGTTAATCTATTCAGTTGCTGCTCCCAAAGATCCCCCTCAACACCAGCACATTCAGTCTATTCCTAAAATGGCCAAGCATCGCTCCTGTGTTGTATGCCATCTCTCATACTCAGCTCTGTGTAATCTTTCACTACTTTTGTGGGGAAAAATGCAGTTACTATGGTCATGTACTTGGCATTGACTTTTAATAAACTACTATTCCTCAAACATGGGAGGAAATAACCTCAATGGCAAGTTCTGCCCCAAATTCATGCTTGGCTTTCTATGACAGTCTTCCAAACATTCTCCATTCAAGTACATGTGATGGGTATAATGCCAAGTGGGTTTTTGTCTTCTTTGTGTAATGAGTTGCGGTTTCGTTAAATAAATTGCTTATTTTAGGTATTGTTTTAGGCAGCACACAGAATTGTGGTTGACAATCCAGCTGCATTTATGTTAGCTTAAAAAAACCTGGATTTATGGACAATTCTATTTATTACTGTACCACATGTTGCATATTTTTAGCACACCTGCATGAATGTTGTAAAATGTAACTTTATATTATATGTAAAATTCAGCTTTGATAAAACTTGCTATGAGAGACACATTGTTAGTGATCCATCAAGTGAAGGCAGCGTACACTGCCAGTCTAAGGCATGCTATTGAAAGAAATCATGACGTAGTTTCATGTAAAATTTACAGGGTGGTAATTGATCAGGTCTAAAATAACAGCTCTCCAATTACTTTGTGCCCTGCATTTTGGAGACCTTGTGTTTGTACGTCCATAGAAAGTCAATCATTGCCTTCTGGATGCCCATGAGTACTGCTTTTACTTTACTAACTGCTTCCCATAGTACAGCTCAATGGAGAATTTTTGGTCCTACCAAGCTGAATACCGTGATCAAGAGGTATGCATAAAAAAATGAAAATGAATAGTATTTAGAATTTCATTTCCACAATATCCTTAATGTTCTGTTAATGCGCATTACAAGGTTTTGTTGGCTACGTGTGTGTCTATATATAT